>PISX010006260.1:53274-99207 GCA_004024625.1 Mellivora capensis
TCCATATCTGGGCTCTCTACTCTGTTCCATTGGTCTATGTGTCTGTTTTGATGCCAGTACCATGCTGTCTTGGTGATCACAGCTTTGTAGTAAAGCTTGAAATCAGGTAATGAGATGCCACCAGTTTTATTTTTGTTTTTCAACATTTCCTTAGCGATTTGGGGTCTCTTCTGATTCCATACAAATTTTAGGATTATTTTCTCCAGCTCTTTGAAAAATACCAGTGGAATTTTGATGGGAATGGCATTAAAAGTATAGATTGCTCTAGGTAGTATAGACATTTTAATAATGTTTATTCTTCCAATCCAAGAACATGGAATGGTCTTCCATCTTTTTATGTCTTCTTCAATTTCTTTCATGAGTGTTTTGTAGTTCCTCGAGTACAGATCCTTTACCTCTTTGGTTAGGTTTATTCATCAGGTATTATGGTCACTCCCCTGTTTGTGTTCCCTCTCACTGTGTCTCTCTCTGTCAAATAAATAAATAAAATATTTTTAAAAATTAAAAAAAAAAGAAAGTGGTTTCCTAGTGCTCTTATTTTAGTAACATTTATTCTCATGTTATACAGATAGTGGGTCTCTAAATATTCATATAAATTTGATCTTTCATATCTGCACTTTACTCATCCAGATGTTTTGTTTTGTTTTGTTTTGTTTGGCATAAGAGAATGAGTGAATGAACTTACTATTTCTGGAACATTAACATAATTAAAGAACAAATTACAAAATCAAGTGTCCAATAGAGAATCAGTGTAGATATCTAAGTAACAAGAACTTGATCCAAGTGAATATAATGGGAATCTAAAGTAGTAGAAGTGTTTGAGAAATACCTTGCTGCAGTATAGTAGGGGGAAAAAAAAAAAAAACTTTATATGTTATCACATTTCCAAAGACCTGAGCTCAATTTCAGGTCCTTCAACACTAATTGAATTAATTTTGGTCATTTCTCTTTAATGAAGCATTATTACAACTATCCAAAATGGCTACAGTATACCTAATTCACAATTTTGAGGATCAAATGTTATAATACATGGGAAATTAATATATATTCTTATAGATTGCATTTGACACAGAAGAAGAATATCGCTTTTTTGTTAATGTGGAATCCTAAATGGCAGTTATATGTATAGATATTGATAAAAATAATTCTGTGGTACTTGAGGTTTTAAAAACATTGATAAAATACCTTATGATATTCAAGGTATATTTCCTTTATTCTTCTACTTGCCTCGACTCTATTTTCTCACTCCCGTATCACTCATTCTGAACTTTAGTGTTACTATACAAAGGAATCAGTCACATTCCTTATGTTTCTCTCTTTTAGAGTTTGCAAAATCTTAATTTGTACAAAAAGTTGTGTAAACAATCAAAATAATTTCACTGTAAATAAGCTAAGATATAAGGTAAAGCAGGGAGAGCTATAAAGATGATAGATACATGCATACGTATATATAGGCATACATACATGTATGTGTGTGTATACAAACACACACACACAGAAATGGAGAGAGATTTTCAGATAATGCTATATGCAAATGTTTTCATGAAAAACACCTACATTTGCTTTACATTTTTTAAAAGTAAAACATCCATGAGATGCCTAGGTGTCTGTCTGTTAATCATCTGGCTTCATGATTCATGATTCATCAGGCTTCATTCAGGTCATGATTTCAGGGTTCTGGGATGGAGCCCAAGGTCAAGCTCTGTTCTGAGGAGTCTGCTTCTCCCTCTCTCTCTGCCCCTCCCCCACTCCTGCACATGCTCTCTCTCTGTCTCAAACAAATAAAATATCGTCTAAAAATAATAAGTAATAAATAAAAATAAATAAATAAATAAATAACCAAAGTATAAGATGGCTAAATAGAAGATGGGGTGGGCTAGTTGAGATTTATAAGGTACTATGTATAATCCATACTTATTAAATCTCTATATTAAAATGAGGAAGGTGAGTTTTCTTGAAGGTAATCTACAATTTTATAGAAAGAAATTACACATTGCGGATATGCAGCATAAGGAAAAAGAGGGAAAGGGAAGTTACCTTCAAGAGTCTTCCCAGTCTATCCGTTTATAAAGCCTGGATCTCCTAGCAAAGGATATAATTAATTTTAGTTGAAAGAAAATTTGCTGGCAATTGTATGATTTTTTTCTAACATCTAAGCTAATGCCTTTAATATCTCCTTCTGAATCATTTCTCAATGCAGAATCTCTTTAAGGTGTCAAAAAACCTAGTTATACATGAATAGTGGACAGAAGGTACTAGAACTCATAGTAAGACAATATCCTGACATGCTTAGCTATGATCGTTAGCAAGAATATTACAAATTCTTTCAACTTACTCTTTAAGGTGTCAATAATGAAATTTAGAATTCAGCTATTACATTTCTGTTATAGTGCAGAGAACATAAGTCTATTCACCATTAAATCTTAACTAGTTTTATTAATTTCATATTTCTGATGTAACAAATTACTGCAACATCTATGATGTAATATGACATGAATTTATCATAGTTTCATTTAGGCAGACTTGGTTGAGTCAGAGTTCACGAGGCCTTAATCAGGGTGGTGACAGAGCTGAACTCTCCACTCTGACATTGACATTAAATCTGTCTCCAGGGTCACTCAGTTTGTTGACAAACTGAGCAAAACTCAGCTACAAATGGCTGCAAGGCAGAAAGTCCCTGGCCAAAAAGGTACATGACATAAATTCCAAAGAATATCCTCTTCTCTTCTTCTCTTCTCCTCTTCTCTCTTCTCTCCTCTCCTCCCCTCTCCTCTCCCTTCTCCTTCCCTCTCCTCCCCTCCCCATCACTTCCCTGCCCTTCCCTTTTTTTCTCTTCTCTTCTCTTCTTTCTCTTCTTCTTTTCTTAGATTTATTTATTTGAGAGAGACAGAGAGAGAGAGAGAGCATGAGCAGGAAGGAGACTCAAGAAAAATCTCTGCACTTAGTGTGGAACCTGACACAGGTCTCAATCTTACAACCCCGAGATCATGATCTGAGCCTAGATCAAGAGTTGGATGTTCAGCCAGCTGAGCCACCCAGGTGGCAGAGGATATTCTAACTGAGAACAAGTGTCATGTTTGATGCAGGGATGCATAACGCTTTTTCTTTGCAGTATATTCATGTCATCTCAGGAACAGAAAGAGAAAAAAGAGTGGCTACATGAAGGACTAATTTTTTCCTGCAAAGCCAGCTGAACATTCCTCAAGGAACAACTGAATGATCAGAATGGATTAAGTCTAAGCCAGTTTGAGCTTTTAAATAATTTGTCCTACTGATCACCACTGGGTGCAAGGCTTGGAGAAAAGACTAGCATGGGAAAGCATAGCTCTCAGATTCTTTGTAGTAGTTAAGAATAGTCATCTGTTTAAAGAGAGTACCAATTGGCTGTTCTACTCACAAGTTAACAGCCCATTTTAGACCCATTACTGCCACTATACTGACATTTATTAGTTAACTATTAATTAGCAAAGCAGACACTAAGCAGTCCATGAGCCTCACTTTATAAATTTTATAAATTTGATGAAATTCCATTACAAAGGTGTTCCCCTTAGAACCAAAATCAAACAGAAAGCTGCCAAATTCAGTGTGGATGACTGTTAGTGATCAGTTCACATGTCCCATCCCCAAAAGTACATTTTATATACCCTTCTGGTTATTGATACCCTATTCATACAGGAGTGTTGAATGTATATAAGGCATTTAAGCCAACCACACTTTATTTCTACCTTCAGATTTAATGAGACCCTATCCTACACATTCATTATTCTAATTAAATAGACACTAATTTTACCAATTAAATCTGATTTCTCAATGTGATGGCTGAAAGGCTTATGGTAGGTCTCCCCAGAATATATGCTTCCTGCCATAAAGGCAGAATTAAATAATCCCAGGAGTGTGAATTCTCGATTAGGGCAGTAGATACTCTCCTAATCAAAGTTCAAGACAACTGGCACTCATGTGTTATAAAACTGCATAACCTGATACTTCTGAAATAAATTATGACTTTCATAATACAGTGTTGTTTAATATGAGTGAATTTTAGAGTAACTGAAATCAGATGGTCATGGAAGACCTCTCTAAGGCCATATTAAATCTAAGACTTAAATTACAAAAAATGGTCCTTAAAAATTTACAGTAAGATGGATGTGAATGACATGGCAAAATCTATGTAAGAAGATGTTTGCCTTGTTTGAGAAAAAGGAAGAAGAGCAAAAGAGCATGAGAAGAAGAAGCAAAGAGAAGAATGGCACATGGGAGGGGGTCACGGAGGCTGCATCCCGTAGAAGCTTACAAGCCCAGCAAAAGTTTGCGTTTTGCAATAAATGCAACACAAGGGCATTGGAAGTTATGAGGCAGAGGTATCATTATATAATTTTCATTTATAAAGGATCATTCTGGCTCCTATGGATTGTAGAGAAATAATGTTTGAAATGGAAAGCCCAGTGAGGGTCTAGTGCAATATTCCAGCAGAGACATCATGGTGGTTTGCAGCCACATGCCAATGCAGAAGGAGGGAGTAAAAATCTGACTTTGAATAAAATATAAAGCTAACATGACTTCCTATGGCTGGATTAGGGCTGCTATAGCCTTAATGCTTATATCGCTTCCAAACGTGTATGTTGAAACCTAATATACATTGTGAGATTTCAAAAACCAAACCGCAATGAAGAAGACACAATATCAAACTATAGTCAGATTATTGGTTTTTATTATTTATTGGTTGGAGAGAGAAGGAAAATGTTCCCTAATTATTGGTACACAAAATAGCATAGTCCTACTCATTACTTTTTCAGTTTGGGACATGTTCTATTTTAGATGCCCATTGGAATAGGAGTGGAAATATCAAGAAAAAACTACACAGATGTTCATGTACAAGGTATGAACTGGAAATATAAAATGAGGAATCATCAGCATAATTAAGACCATGAGACTGGATAAGATCACCGAGGGAGGATCAAGCCCTAGGTGCTCTGGTGTTTGGAAGTCAGGGAGACAAAGAAGGACCAGGAGACTGATGAGGAGTATCCAGAGAAGTAGCGGGCAAATGAGATGGCAGCAGTTTCCTGGTTGCCAAGTAAATTAAATGTTCATACTTCCCCTGAAAACTCTGGAAGAGAACACTTCCTTGCCTCTACCAGCCTTCAGTAATTGCTAACAATCCTTGGAGTTTTTCAGCTTGTGTCATATTCTAAATTTCAAGGTGGACATGAGTTTTGGGAGGGTGATAGTCAAAGCAGTATGAGGACTAAAGGCGAACTATTGGATTTAGCTATATGGCAGCTATTGGTGAGCTAAAAAGGAAAAGTGGAGGAGTGGCATGGCATGATGAAGACAAAAACATCTGAATTTGTTTGGGTTCAACAAGAGGGGAGGGAAGAAATTAGAGGGAAGTGAGAATAGACAATGCGAGGCAAAGGGAGACAAGAAATCGCTGAATCCAGGTCAGTGAGCTCGTAAGAGTTTTGTTTTGCCTTATTTAATTTAGTTATGCTTTGCTCTTTTTAAAAAAAATAAACTTTTGCAGAAATATGAATACTTTATGTGCTGAAGGAAAGTATATAGTATCAAATGGAGCATTAATTATTAAAAAAAGAGAAAAAAGAATTGCTAGAATGATTTCATTGAACAGTCAAGAATGAATTGGATCTGGTGCTCATAGGAAGGGGTGGTCTAAGGTGGGAACATCAGGAGGTCATTCTGGGCACAGGCAACATGTTAGCATAGAGCAGGGAAGTGGGGAGGTGAGATGGTACAAGCCTCTGGATCTCTCCTCAGATTTCTCAGGAAAATGGGAACCAGTCTAGCAGCCTTACTTTGGAAAGGCTAGAAATCTAATTAAAAGCAAGATTTTTTAATTAAATTAATTAAAATTAATTAATTAATTAATTAATAGCAAGCAATCTAATTAAAAGCAAATTACAAATACTGAATAAAGACAGGAAACATATTAGTCATAGAAATTTACAGATAGGGGCACCTGGGTGGCTCAGTCAGGGTCCTGGGATCGAGCCCCTCATTGGGCTCCCTGCTAAGCAGAGAGACTGCTTCTCTCTCTCCCTTTGTGCACCTCGCTACCTACTTGTGATCTCTCTCTCTGTGTCAAATAAATTAAAAAATCTTAAAAAAAAAAGACCCTCAAAAAAAATTTACAGATAAACCTTACAGCATAATATGAGTTGGGTTATGTGTGATAGAAGTAGATAGAAATTTTCACCACTCTAAAAAAAAAATTCTTGAAATGGATAATGAGGGTAAAAAAAAAGGAAAGAAGGATTAATGAAATTATATAGGTAATTTAGAAAGTTCTTTTAAAAATCGCAATGTAAACATATTCATATTTCAAATATTAACAGATTAGTAAAGTTAAATGAAGAAGTTGTTCTTTTACACCCAATTACTTACTAATAATTATTGTTAATTCCACCCTATTAATTATTAATAAATTAATAATATTTGTGGGTTTCTAATTTTCAAGAGGCAGTCAGAAAACAGAGGCAGAATTATTCATGCATCTTTGTTTCTTGAAACTTTGATTACAGTTGAAAGCAAACAAGAAAGAAAACACTTAAATTCCAGCTATGCCGTCTGATTTACTAATTAAAAAAAATAAACAGATAAGTCTATAAGATGAACTCAAATAAAATATTTACTTAAAATTTGGCCTTGTTAGACTAGTTATTACTACTGAATGACTTTATGTTCTTAAACAGAATAATACCCTTGAAACCTTTGAACGGGATGATCTTTTATTAAAATTACTATTGACTTTTTCTAAATAAATTTATCGTGGAGTTGAGATAAATGGCAGGTCACTAAAAGTATAGCTAATAATCTACTGATTGGTAGATGTAATGATGATATTTCTTTGTTATTCTTATCATAAAACATTAGGAGGAAGCTATGAGATACTAAGCTTAAAGAATGGGTCAGATGCATACTACATATACATAAATAGTTTTCTTTCTCTTTTTTCTATTTCTTGTGAGCTCTGTAGAAATTATACCTATAATTACACACAAATACGCACACACACACACACCCCACATATTTCTGCTACACAAGGGAATTGAATAGATGATATGATGGCATATATTTCACATTGCGTGTGTACCCTTACAGTGACAAATAAGATAAAATTTAGTTCTATGTACAAAGTAATTATATATCATAAGTCTCAACCAATACTTAGCTATACTCTCACTTACACACACCATTTATATAATATGTATATTTATCAATAGTAACTCTTAAATCATATGGAGCAATAAGTCTACTTAAAACAAAGTATATGTATTTTAAACACAGAAAATATCAATGATACATACTTACTTTACAATGACAAGGTCATTTCTTTATTAAATAGGGACTTCTTTGGAAGGGATCTTCTTTTTAATTGTGGGAAAATTTTATAATTTTTTTCAGAGCATCCTGCTATGAGGTTTTATGTGCAGAGTGTACCTGGGGAAGGGCATGGAATATGTCCACCATTATAGCAGCATGTATTTTTCAAAAGTCCATGTCCACTGAAAATCAATTAGCATTAAAAAATGATTAAAAAAATGATCTACTTCTTAAGGGGTTGTAGATTGCCCTGGGGCAATCTTTATTATTTTTGGTACAGAGCTTAAGGCAAAGATTAAGTATCTACCAAGGACATTTGGATTTTCCACAAAGAATTTATATTCAACAGTGGACAGTGCAACAATCAGCATAGTGAATTAGTGTTGTAGGAAGTGACCACAGCAAATATAAACACTCCAGATGAGTTCCAATAAGTTCTTAGTGTTTAATATACTTTTCAGAACCTACTTGGTTTCTTTCTTAGCCTGGCTATTCAGTAGGACTTCCCAGATTAATATACAGGGGACTACGTATTGAAATATTTTACTAATGAGCAGAGCAAGTGGAAATAAACGGCTAACACCTGTAGGATATTATGCCATTTTTATGTGTGGAAAATTGCATGGAATTTTGACACTTTTAGTATACGGTTAAAGAGGCACCTCACACATTATGCCATTGACTTTCCAATAAACCATTAAATACTTTTTTATTCCTAACATAACTATTTAACTGCTAGACCAACATAACCCTGCCTAAAGCCTCAGTAAATTGTGCAGACATTTCAGCCTCAAAGAGGTAGGACCCAATAGCCTGGGTGCAAAGAGCATTATACAGTGCAGATTTCAAGCCAGAGGTTAGTGTCTTCTGAATTGCAGGAATAAAATACTTTTTAACAGGGTGATGCACTCTTCCCATTTGCCTAGTTATTGCAAAATAGGTGCAGCAAACTCAATTTTGACAGTAGCTTGAGAGTTAGAAGTAAAAGCAAAATCACTATAGTTTCAAAAGGGGTGCTATGTACTCCCCCCCCCCAGACTCTCAGGCAGACTGAAGAAACTATTGTATGTAAATACAGAAAACTCAGAAATGCTATTAAAGTGTTATCTCTTCTCAGAAGTTTAGACGGATCTACCAGTCTAATTTAGCCATATACCACCCCCTCCTTCTTTTTCCTCCAGAGCACACTGAACCTAACCCTAGCATAGAGTCTTTCATTGTTGGGTTGTGGGTTTTCTTTGACAGTAGATCAAAAGACAGTCAGATCTTTAGAGGGTCTCACTGTCTGAGTGCTTTTAACATGGTAGGCATTGGGGATTCAAAGATGAGTGAAGGTTGAAAAATCAATGAGTAAATACATTAATAATTAATGAAATGTATACTGATATAGTAGAAAGTGTAGATTTTAAAAATGAAATATTTATATATATATATATGTTCACAACCTGTTTCCTTCATTAAATTAACTCGTCCCATCAATCCTTCAGTATTAATATTTTCTTTTATTGCATTTTTAATATATATCCCCATTAATTACATATCAATCTATTATTCTGAGTTATCCTACTGATTCTGTTCTTAATAAATAAATTTATTATAAGAAACTGACTGACTCACATGGTTATGGAAGCTGAGAAGTCCCAAAATCTGCAGTCAGCAGGCCGGGACCTATGTTATAGTTCTGGTCCTGGTCCAAAGGCTTGAGAATCATGAGAGCCAACAGTATAAGTTCAAGTATGAATCTGAGTCCAAAGACAGACTAATATTTTAGCTTGAAGACAGTCAAGAATATAGAGACTCCTATGTTACTAAGGCTTTTTTGTTCTATTCATGTCTTCAGTGGATTTGATGGGACACTTTCACATTAGGAAGGGCCATCTGCTTTACTCTGTCTACCAATTCAAATATTAATTTCATCCAGAAACTCCCTCAGAGATACACTCAGAATAATGTTTAATCAGTTAATTTGTCCAAAATATATATTTGAAAATGAGAAAAAAAATCTGGGAACTCAATGGTTTAGTCAGGCTGACACATAAATTAACCTTCATAATATCTCTATCTAACTATCGATCTACCTATCTAATCTATCTAGTTGTGTTTGTATATTATTTTATTATTGTTGTACACAGTCCCTATACAAATGAACACTTCATTGGAACATGATAATTATGTATAAACATCACTTAGAGTAGGGAAGAAGAAAAATGGTCCTTAGCCATCTCATTATTTAAAAATAATTGTGAAATAAATGTCAACAAAACAAAATTCTTTCTTTCTTTTCCTGTGTAGTGTGGCACTAAATTAATACTTATTTAATTATTCAGTCAGACTAGATAGTTAGTAAATGTCAGGTACTAAACAAGCTTCTAGAAATACAATAGCCTAATGCCTCTACATTAATTTTCTTTTGAGCCTTAAACACTTTAGTTGAAAGAACAGAAAAGACAGTAGTATGATGTACCTTTTGTTGCCTTTGGTGCAGTTTGATCTTCTGGAAGGAAGGGTGGAAGGAAGGGCAAGAAAACATGAAAGAAAAAAGAGAGGAGGAGGGAGGAAGGAAGGAAGGGAGGCAGGGGGAAGAGAGTATGGGAGAAAGAGAGAGAAAGAAAGAGAAAAAGAAAGAAAAAGAGAAGGAAGGAAAGAAAGAAGGAAAGAAGGAAGGAAAAAGAGAAAGAGAGAAAGAACGAAAGGAAGGAAAGAAGAAAGGAAAAAATAAGAGATGGAGTTGAGATGAATAAGAAATGAACCTACATATAAAAATCATTTTCTTTATGTCCAACACTGGGTCTTAATATCTCTCTAGGCAAACTCAAAGCTTCAACCAAACCAAATTCTTTACTGCTTAGATTTCCAGAGATAGTCTTTTGCATTAAAACCTATTCGATGTATGCTAGAAATCCTTTTTCATGAGTTAAGAAATAGACTGCCAACTCAAATAATAGTATTATGCTTATCATGGATGGAACTTAACTGTCAGTGTAAATGAGATATCCTGGATTCATACCATTCTTTGGCAATGGAAAGTGAAAGACTCAGAGAAATGATATCATCAAATAACCCAGTTCTTTCAGTCTCTTTTATATTCTGCAGTGTCACATTATCCTAAGGCTGGATCTTAGCCCAAATTTTTAACAGGTACAGGGTCTCCTAGAGCTACTGCTTCCTCATTCAAATCCAGTGGAGGAGAGTTAAAAGCAACTGGTCTGCCTTATATCCGATGTTAGTTCCTAACCTTAGCATGTGAGCAGCTCAATAGAAAGACTGGCTGACTTAGTCAACATCATTCACACCACCTCATAAGGCAGGGGTGGTGCCAACTTCCCTCTAGTCACAGATTTTAGGAAGTGGATGGCAGTGGACAACGTTCTATCATCGATGTCATAGACAGAAACTTATTTTTAAAGATTTATTTATTTATTTGACAGAGAAAAAGAGAGAGGGAACACAAGTAGAGGAAGCAGAAGAGGGAGAGGGAAAAGTAGGCTACCCATTGAGCAGGGAGCTCGATGCGGGGGCCTACCCCAAGACTCTGAGATAATCACCTGAGCTGAAGGCAGGTGTTTAACTGACTCAGCCACCCAGGCATCCCAACATAAATATTTTTTAAATGGGAAAAATATGATCCCCAAATTAAATTCTTTAGGAAGAAGGTCTAGAGCACATGTGACCTGCAATTGAGTTCCTTCAGTTCTTATGGCCAGGGATTTGGCACTTAAAATTAACATCACTGATGAATTAGTAAACTATAGATATCCCATATTGTTTATTAGTAGAAGTCCTCAGGGTTAAATAAATTACGTTTTATAGAAAAATATACAGGAATTCTCCTAACAAATCCAGCTTGAAGTAGAGTTGGTACGAGCTTTATATACCATTAGAAAATTGTTTAAAAAATAAAATTGTGCTAGTAATTGCCATAATTTATATATTGTTAATAGTTCTACAAGTTCTAATCATAATCTATCCTAATCTATATTTATACTTCATTGTTCCCAAACACGAAATCAGTGTCCAAAAATAAAAGTGTTAGGAGAAATTTTTTTAAAAGATTTTATTTATTTATTTGACAGAGAGATCACAAGCAGGCAGGGGAGGGGGAGGGAGAAGCAGGGACCCCGCTGATCAGACAGCCCAATGAGGGGCTCTATTCCAGGACCCTGAGATCATGACCCCGAGATCATGACCCCAGCGGAAGGCAGAAGCCTAACCCACTGAGCCACGCAGGTGCCTGTTAAGAGAAATTTTAACTGCATCATCCTTAAATTCTGGGCTCCACTACTCATTAATAAGGTTAAAATGGTCAATCCTTTTCTTCAGTAAATGACCTCCTTTCACTTGCGCTTATTCTCTGTAAAAATTAGTTCCACAAATCCCTTGGAGTTGACTTCTTGACTACTTCCATTTATACATTCTCTGCAGTAGTTTGTGTCAGGATTCAAGTCAAAGGTTACACTGTCTTCAACACAGGCTTCATGGTCTTGAAGAGCCCTTATAAGACTTGCAATCTATGTGTCTATTAAAGTTGAATACCAAAAATGAACAATATCGCTATCAGCAGAAGGATCTCTAAATCAAAGATAATTGCAGAGACAAAAAAGTAAGTTTCTTCCTTAAGTTATTGCAAATATACAATGAAAATTGCACGTTAATTCACTCACTTAGCTTTCATTAGGCTGGGTCCCATTCACCTTATGGTGAAGGGGTATTTATTGTTTCTGGCTACAACACAAGACAATTTATATCATTAGGCTCAGTTTATTTCTATTTGAAAATTCCTCTCCCTTCCCTTCCTTTCCTTTTCCTTCCTTTCCCTTCCCCTCCCCCTCTCCTCCCTCACTTCTATCCTTCCTTCCTTCCATCTATCAGCATAGGCTTAATTAAATACAGTGTATCTAAATTACATTCTGGTGACCTGAAATGTTACCGAGAGGGGTACAACCCTATTTCCTTCCATGATTCCCAATTAGACCTGTTATGACTTTAGTGGAGATATATATAATTTAGTGGAGATATAATATATGGCTTTATATTCCTTGTGATCACATTCTGGGGTAGAAGCTAAACTGCTCTTAATAAATGTTATGTGTGATGAGACCTCAAGATTTTCAAAGTCTGAAACACACTGCTTCAGTCTTATTAAGATGTCACTTTGTTCAAATATGAGTATATATCTGCATTATCTCAATTCTTGGCATATTGCTTTAAAATAACATTGTTTCAAGTTTTTTAGATGACATGGCACTGTTCACAGCATGTCCACAACATCCAGACAAGTTTGCAAATTCTTCCAGACAAACTGATCCACATTTATTTTTTACCACTGATGACTCATAAGGGAGGGCAGAGCCCTTGGCTTATTATAGTTTCTACCCTACACTCAAGTTCATCCAACATGTCAGTTCAACAATGTGTGATGTGTCAACTTCAAAAATTAAACAAACCAGACAATGTAGCACTTGCACTACCTACAACTGCCCCCCAATATTCATTAGCTAGCAAAAATGCTTTGACTTTTGTTTCTCACAAATCGCACTTTTGACTCAAGTCCAGCTTCTGTTTTGTGCTTATTCATAAGAAACTGGTTTTCTCAGATGAGCAATATACTTACTCTCATTTAAAGATACTCTTATTTAAAGATCTTGTCTCTTTATATAAAATTTCATTTTTGATCCAGGGCTTACGGAAAAGTTTTTTTTTATTTGACAGACAGAGATCACAAGCAGGCAGAGAGGCAGGCAGAGAGAGAGAGAGAGGAGGAAGCAGGCTCCCTGCTGAGCAGAGAGCCCGATGCAGGGCTTGATCCCAGGACCCTGAGATCATGACCCAGGGGTTACTGAAAATTTAAGGTGTTCTTTTTTTTTTTTCCTTTTAGAAAAACTTTTGTCATATATAAAAGGAGACAATTGTCCTTCATTAAATTGAATTATTACTTGTTACTCACTTCTAAATCCAAGAACCTCATTTCCACATCATGCTCTTTGGTGTAAAAATGAATGCCCAAAGGTAGAACTATAATTTAAAGGCATACATGATATGTCATGCACATGTATATGTGTATACACAAGAAGATGTAGCAAACTTGAAAGAATGTATTTAATTTGGGGTATTTATACTTCCATTCCCCCTCTCTAAGGAAGAAAGATTCACACAAGCTTGGTTAGTTTCTTGATTCTCCTTTGAAGCCCAGGATTCCAGTAATGGGAAAAGAGAAAAACTGAAAGAAAACAGAGAAGCTTCTGCTCCATTAACAAATTTCCAAGCTAAAGAGAGAAAGTGAGAAAAACAGTCTGGCTCTTGGCCTGCACTTGGGAAACAGTTATAAGGAACATCAATGTGGGCGAGAGAGAAGTAGAATCATCAGCTGTACGGAGAGTAATCCTGAAGAAAAGAATAAAAAAAATATTTAAGATATTTTGATTCACTTTATAAATAGCACTTGCTATTTTCATTAAAGACTTAAAAATGGAATTATTTTTAATTTTTATTGCATGGTAATTTGATAAATGTTTTACTACAACCTTCTCATGTCAAAACAGGGCAATAAGCAATAAGATATAATGCAGGTTACATATAATGATATGTACATTTACAAACTTCTAATAGTGGTTACTTCCTAGGAAAGACTGAAGAGAGATAAAGGCAGATCTATATATTTAATCTCTATGCAGCCATATAATGAATATTTTAGGTAAGCATACATTACTTTTTTTTAGTTTGAAAATAAATTTTCTATATTTTATTGCCTTCACAACACTGACATTTTGTTAATCCAACTGGTAATTCATTCCATAAAGAGACAATTATCGCTTTGGGGATAATCACATAAAAGACAAAAATAGCAGTAGCAAAAAATGCACTTTAACCAATTCCATTGCCAAAATTCCATTGCCAAAAATTCTGGGAATTCGTGCACTAACTCAGATTCACATGAAATCTATCTCAGTACCCTCCCACCCACCCCCAGAAAAAAGGCATTTTGTAAAAATAGTCTTGTTTTACTTTTTAATTCTTAATTGACACATAGTTGTCATCTAATATTGTATTATTTTTAATAAATAGCACTTGCTACAGTGCTATTAATATAGTGATTGAATTATATAAATTATAAAATTTTCGCCATGGTAAGTGTAGTTACCATCTGTCACCATAAAATATTATAACAATATTATTGACTATATTCCCTTGTTGTGCGTTTCATCCCATGAATTATTTATTTTATAACTGGAAGTTTGTTCCTTTTAACCCTCTTTCCCTATTTTGCCTACCCCCTTCCCTACTCACCCATCCTCTGGCAACCACCACTTAGTTACCTATATTTATGAATATGTTTCTATTTTTGCTGAAGCTTTTTGTTGTTATTCGTGTTGTTCGTCCATTTTGTTTTGCTTTGTTTTTTATTTTTTTAAGAATTTTTAAAATTTATTCATTTGAGAGAGATACAGAGACAGAGCACATTGGGGGAGAGGCAGAGAGGGAGAGGAAGAGACAGATTCCCCAACGTGGGGCTCAATCCCAGGACCTGGAGATCATGACCCGAGCCAAAGGCAGATGCTTAACCATCTGAACCATCCAGTTGTCCCTTGTTTTTGTTTTTTAGAGAACAATTATAAATTAAATCATATGATATTTGTCTTTTTTTGTCTGACTTATTTCACTTAGCATAATGGCCTCTAGGTCCTTCCATGTTGTCTCAAATAGCAAGATTTTTATTTAGTTATTTCTAATTGTTGCTAGTTTCCATCATGGCCATAATGGATAATTTAAAAAACTAGAACTATAATCTTATACCTAGTAATACAGAGAATTAATTTTGTGACACATGGTACATTCTCTTAAAATAGTAAATATCAAAACATTTTTTAACTTATGGAAAAAGTTTATGCCCATTTCAAAAATAATCATCATATGAAGTAAGATTCCTCGATGCCAATGAATAGAATATAACCAACAGAATACTAGCCAGAATAGAAGATAAAGAATATCTTCTAAAGAGAGCTCTCCTTCAACCCAACCCCACTAACACTCTAGTTCTCCCAACACAAATAAACAACAAAAATCCAGCCTATCAATACCAGTACTACCTTGGTTATTTCAAGGCTAAAATTAAACAATGAATGAGAATATGCTTTGAAACTAAAAAACATAGTATGTAAGCATGAAACATCATTACAGTGACATTGAACAATAGTGAGGATTGATATGACTGTTTTCTCAGACATCACATTTAGATGTACTTCTAAACTTGACAGGCAGGTAAAATGATACATCTTGGCATTTGCATATCCTTTTGTGCAAATATCTCATCACCCATGTTTTGAACATGTTCTAAACATTCTTTTTGGTAGTAATTTTCAAGATATGAAACTTTTCTATAGAAAAATGATGTTTCTTTTGTCTATAATTCATCTTTGTGTAAGCTTTAATTTCTAGTGTAGCAGGTGTTACAGACTGAATTGTATACCTTCAAAGTTAGTAGATTGATGTCCTAATACCCCAGTGGTTCAGAGAATTATTGTATTTAGAGAGAGGACTTTTAAAGGGTTGATTAAATTAAAATGAAGTCCTAATCTAGACTGACTGGTATCCTGGTAAGAACAGGAAATTTGGGCACCCATAGAGACACAGAGGGGCATTCACACAAAGCCATCTGGGTGGCTAAGTCAGTTAAGCACCCGATTTTTTATTTTGGCTCGGGTCACGATCTCAGTGTTGTGAGATTGAGCTCTGTGATCTCCATTCTAGGCGTGGAGCCTGCTTAAGATTCTCCCTCTCCTCAGTTTATAGATTCATTATAGATATTCAATATGGACATTCTACAATGCTACAGAGACAGGGAGAAACAGTCATCTACAAACCAAGGACAGAACCCCAGAAGAAACCAACCCTAAGACATCTCTATCTCAGGCTTCTAACCTCCATAATTATGGAAAGATAAATTTTTGTTGTTCAGCCATTCAGTCCCTGGTAATTTGTTATGGTTGGTCTAGCAAACTAACACACGAGGATTTGAGGGAAAGATTGTATCTATTGTAGTATATCCACATCAAATATCTATAACGGATCTATAAACTATATATATTTTTAAGACTTTATTTATTTATTTGACAGACAGAAATCACAAGTAGGCAGAGAGGCAGACAGAGAGAATGGGGGAAGCAGGCTCCCTGCTGAGCAGAGAGCCCAACGTGGGGCTCGATCCCATGACCCTGGGATCATGACCTGAGCTGAAGGCAGAGGCTTTAACCCACTGAACCACCCAGGCGCCCCCAACCATATTTTTTTATACTCACACTTGTCTCTCCAAACATCAGAATATTCACATTTCAGCAGATTTTGCTATATTTAAAATTTAAAAGTCACATTTAAAATTGGGTTTTAGCTTCAGGCTTTCTGTGTATTCCATCAAAAAGACACAAGTTACTAATGAAAAAATCCTAAGGGCCCTCTGCTGCTTCAGCCTCTGATACAAGCCAGTCGGCACAGCCAAGAGGCAAAGGAGTCCTTGACAACCACAGGTTGGGAGTCAATTCCTCTCTTCTACCCGGGCCCATGATTCTCCTCTGTAACAAATACATCAAATGAGGTCATTCCAAAGGTTTCAGAGACAAATTACTCCATGGGTAAGTGCTTTAGTAAATCTCTCTTTATGGGAATCACTCCTCATTTCCCATCATTATTATACCTGTGACTTAGGGTGGGGGGGGGGATGGCTTTTTTTACAGACAGGGTTTCTACTGATCTTTTATGTGTTGATGGGACCGTCTTGATATTTTATTTCATGGCCCCATCTCACATAAGCCGTGCAAATACCCTCACCTTTAGTCCGTATGTATGTATAGGATCCATTCTGCTATTTGTCTTTCTCTTGATCCAAGGCTGTATTTGTAGTGAGTGATAAAATGCAAGTAGAAGTTTTTAAAATCTTCCACCTCAAACTTAATTAAAATGTCTGTTTAGCACCAAACATAACAAGCTATAAATTATATGGATGTCTCAGTTTATTTGGCTCTGCAAATATGTCACTTTGATTGATATAAATTTGACCCCACTCACAGTTTTGAAAGTGACAGCTCAATGATATTTTCTCCCACAAAAGAATTTAAAAAGAAAATAGATGGAAGGCTGTCTCAATAGGAAGTTTCGAAGAGGAGAACAGGGAGTCCCCAAAGCAGGTAAGGTAAACTTGTAAAGCATGTAAAATAGGGTAAAAGATTATGAGAAACATAGGGTAGCCACGGAGTTTTGCCATCACATTGCTACCACATGCTGCAAAGAAAAAAAATAATAGAGGAGGGACAAAAAGATAATAGGTTTTTACCTAAAGGGAGAAATTCCACAGAAAGTGGGTTTGAATATTCACCAAAGAAAAATCAAAGAAGGATCCTCTGGCCATTTCTGAGAGATGGACAAAGAAATATTAAGGATAAATGATTAAGATAGCATTAGTGGAAGAAGATGGAAGAAATAGAAACCCAGACTTATATTGAAATTTGCCAATAAATAAACTATACCTAAACCTATAGCTAAACCTAAAGCTTATGTTAGTTTTCTTTGGACAATAAGCAAAATGCTGTTTTTTAAATAACCTAATCTCCTATTGAAAACTTCCCAATAGAATTGAATGAGCATTGAGGCTTTTGCTGAAGAAAGAGTGGTAAGATTCAATAAACTTTACTTCCTAGAATTCTCAAATGCAAGGTGGTCACCATAGATTTCTGAATACTAAAGAAACATGACAACCCCCATTCCTCATTAAAGCATAAAAACACGCTTTAGTTTGTCTGGATTTCATGAAGTCTGGCCTACAGGTCTAGAGTTGGTATGTGCTAGGGGCCACAGTTTGTTTGAACTCAGCAGCCTTTATGGCTCATTTTAATTAATTTTCTTTGTCACATCCATATATTTCCTTTATGGCATTCAAGGGACTATGTAGAAGTGCCCCAGGGTGGCTCATTTAACACCTGAAATTTCCTTTTTTTTTTTTTTTTTAACGTTTCAGATTGACCAGCAGGCAATGATGTGCATGAGAGGGGCATAGAAAAATACCATAGCAGGCATTCTGTTTCGGATAAGTTCACATTAAAAGCTCTTAATAACGATAGCTTATTTCCTTTGAAGTTCCTGAGCAGGACCTCTTGTAATTCCCGGTGTTGCTTTTATTTAGCCAGAATATATAGCCGCCCCAATGTTTGTTCTCAGTTCAAATCGCATTAGCTTGGTGTTTGCATTCTCCACTCATGTAATGATGAAGGATTTTTGATTTGAATAAGGCTTCTGGGAATATATACGTGTGCATGTGTACATGATTTGATTAGAAATTCTCGGTGTAGTTATGACGGGGAGGTGGAAAAATGAAGACATGATAGTATATCCCAACCTCATGGGTCCAAGATGATGCTACCTAGGGAAAATCACATGGTAGAGCCTCGATCCCCTCAGCTCTGAATGAGAAGAAGAGTAGTGCTTTCATCACAGAATTACTACATGGATGCAATTAAAGAATAGGTAGAAAACTACCTAGAAAACTGGAAGCAATATAACCTATTAGCTATTTTATGGTGAAGAAACTAGGAAAGCATGAGGCATTGGACTCAGACAGACCTGGGTCTGAAGCTCATTTCCACCACTTACTAGCTGCTGACTTCTCTTTGCCTCAGTGGTTCTCATCTGTAAAATGGGGATGATAGAGAAACTTTCCTTGGGTTATTGTGAGGCATAAAAAAATTCACATAAAGCATTATGCCATGCCATAATTAAACTACTATTCAGTTAATGATAATTATACTGTATTATTCTTTGAAGTCAAAGTCTTCATACCTCTGATGGACACTCTGTAAATAAGCGGAAGCTTCTCTCCATTTATTCATTCATGACTTTGAACATTAGGAAAGGGTCTCTCTCGTGTTTCTAAACTGCCTCTTTAACAAAATCAGTGATTACAATGCAAGGAATTATTTTCATTGCATTCATTACATCAGTGCCTGTGCATTAACAGATCAGAACTGAGTGGGAGGGACTAGATAAACCGCTACTTAGTTTCTGAAAATAAGGGTGGGTGGAAAGAGTAGCCAAATACATATTTAATTTAATGAGATCCAGAATTTGTCAGATTACCTGAACAGGCAGAACAGGATCCAGAGCATATTCGTGAACAAAGAAATGAAAGAACGAATGAATGAGAAAAAATTAGATACACTAATTATGCAAGTGAGCTATAGGGAAAAAATGATTAAGCACATGGGAAGCATTAAGAGTAACTGCTATAAGCAATTGCCAGACGCGGTAGAAGGAAGGACACCCCAGGAAGAGAAGTGGGAGAGAATGGAAAGGATTAGACAGAATTAAAGTGCAACCATTCTTCCTTCCAGGACCTTGAGAACATTCATTTCTGTGTGCATCTACTTACCTCCCATCCTTGTCTTCCCCACCTCTCACACTTTGCCTCAAAATTAGGCTATCATACTGAAGAGTCTTCTAAAGTGTTGATTTTTAAAATTTGTGTAGACTGCTAAACACTTTCCGATCTATTAGAAGTGTCCTTATTTATTTATTTATTTATTTAAATGATTGATGTATTTATTTTAGAGAAAACAATCGTGACTGGGGGGGGCAGAGGGGAGAGATATTCAAGCAGACTCTGTGCTGAGCATCGAGCTCAACAGGGGACTTGACCTCAGGACCCTGAGATCATGACCTGTGCCAAAATCAAGGGTCAGATGCTCAACTGACTGCTCCACTCAGGTGCCCCTAGAAGTGTCTTTTTAAACAGAATGATCAATTAACATTTATTGAGAATATACCATCTGCTATGTGGGATGGAAAGAAGCTCTGAGGATGAAAATCCTACCCACAAAAATGAAGCTATAGGGGCGCCTGGGGGGCTCAGTGGGTTAAAGCCTCTGCCTTCGGCTCTAGTCATGATGCCAGGGTCCTGGGATTGAGCCCCGCATTGGGCTCTCTGCTAAGAGGGACCCTGCTTCCTCCTCTCTCTCCCTGCCTGCCTCTCTGCCTACTTGTGATCTGTCTGTCAAATAAATAAATAAAATCTTTAAAAGAAAATGAAGCTATAATCCAAATGAGGATACACATATTGGTGTTGTCTTTTTTTTTTTTTAAGTGTAAGAAAAGATATTGGAATATCATACCTACTGTGTTCCTACTATGCATCAGGAACTATGATTATATGATCAACTTACAGTTACTGAAATAGGAAATTGGAAAGGTTCCCCATTCAACAAAGGAGATACATATCCATACCTTTGCATAAGTTTCCTCTGCTGATTTGTGTAAGCTTTGTTCCTTTGTCATACAGATAGATAGAGTCATTTCTCACTGTTCTCTCTCTCTCTCTCTCTCATTTCCCATTAATGCAAATCTTTTTTCCATGATTAAAGTTAGAAAAAATTATTGACCTATCTTCCTTAATTCAGCAGGAAAGTTGTAGGATACCACAAACAGTCCACCACATCATGGAAATATAAATTAAATCACTCAATTTTGTTAGAATAATTAATTCACTACCGGATCCAAGGAAATCAATCATTAGGCTTAGTTGTCAATCAATTTACCTGCTTTCCAGACAAGATCTGGACCAATCTCCAATACTAGATTATGAGACCCTATTTTCTGTGACTTTTGCATTTACCTCTATGTACATTGGGAATAATCCTCCCACCTTCTCATTTTATTATTTTATTGCTGTTCTCTGTCTGTGTGTGTGTTTATTTTTACTTTAGCTGTTTGTCATGTGTTTTTCATATGAATTAAGTCAATTACAGGTAATTATTTGTCTTTGTCCTATAAGTGACTAATTTGAAATTGAGTGCCAGTGTAAATTGTTAGGGTCACAAAGCCAATGTATTTGGTTGGTTCAGCGAAATGGTCTTAGAAACAACTCCCTAATTTCAGAGGCTTAACACAATAGAGGCTCATTTCTCACTCATGTAACACATCAGTGCAGGTGTTTGATGGTGACTTGAGGACCCTGGCTCCTTCCATCTGTGACTTCATCATTCCCTCGGGCCTTATTATTCTGTCCTAGATCTCTGCATCCAGCTGGAAATGGGAGGGAAAGAGAATGTGGAGAATCATGCAAGAACATTTATAGGCCGGGCCTGGAAGTGGAGAATATCACTCCCATTCCCACTCCATTAGCCAAGACTAGGTCAACCTGCCCTACATAACAGAAGGCAGGAAGGGACATGCAGACTACCTTGAGCCCTCTGGGAAAGTAAAATATTCTTGATGAACAATTAGCCAACTTCTTTTTGCCATGGTCTGTACTTTAGGAAATAAAATATCCATTTTATTGTCCCCACACCAGAAAATACATACATCTTCTCCCCCAGGGAGCCAACTTAAAGATCTGTCTACTTTTTGTACCCAGTTAAAAGTCTGAGATCTATAGGAACTGTATATTCCTCAGGAGCTCTTCATGGTGTAATGATATATGAACTAAAATGATACATTATCCACCACTTGCCAATATCCAGTATATAACATATATATATAATAGGGAGGGGATAATTCAGTGAGCTTCTTCATTTAGAAAAAGGAAGATTGGAGAAAACAGCTGACATTGGTCCAGGTCTTCCTGAAATCCTGCTAAATTAACATTAGGAAAGACCTCTAACCAGGAAGTGTGGAAAACTCATCAGTTAGACCAGATTCTGCTCTCTGAGAGACACTCCATTGTCTCTTGTCTTCAACAGTCCCTGGCTGTTCCCTCTGGAATGTTCTTCATTTTCCATTATTCTTCACACACACCAGCTAAACCCCTACCACATATTTTAGGTTGTTGTTATAGGTTATCTCAATCAGAAGTACTCATTTCTGTATTAGTCAGCATAGGTTAATTCCTGTAAGAAACAACTCCATATTTGCTATGATTTGACACAATAAGTTATGTCATTCCCATTTAAAGAACAGTTCACTGTGGCTCTTCATTGAGCACCTTAAATATGAAAACTCCAAGACACTGGCTCTTTCTTGGTATTCTGCAGATCTTGGGTCACTAGGGCTCTTTACAGCTACCCTACAGACAAGAGAAAATGGAGAATTGCGTGGACGTGTGTGGACCACATTCACTCACATTCAGTTGGTAAGAACTCGTTCACATGATCTCAACTAACTGGAAAGACAGTGAATAAAGTAGTATAACTCTGGAATTAGGAAAAGAGAAATAGTTTGGTGAACAACCAAACAGTCATTTTTAGTGAATATATACATTGGTCCTTAATGATTAACTTTATAGTTTTTCCATGTTTCCTCCCAATTGTATCTAAAACTCAACATCTCCAGCAAGCCTTTCTTCACTAAAAATATTAACTGTGGTCAAACATCACATCCCAGAAAGGTACAATTTCAATTATTTTCACACTTACTTCTATTTAACTTAAAAAATATATTGGTACCAAAAACTCTATGGCCCTTCACCACATTTCAAAGAGCTGTCAGCCCTGTAGGTATTACATCTAGCTGAAAATGCTCTTGACTCTCTTACCTGTAAAATAGAAGGAGATGGAGTGATGTCAAGTTAGTATACATTATTAAATATCCATGAAGCTTTACAAATACAAATATATTAAGAATCATGTTTGTTTAAAATAAATCATTCAAAGGTACTTAAGAGAGTCTCCTAAATATTACAACATTGGCATTAAGTTAACCCAGATTTTTTTAGACAATTTTGACAAGTATATTTACAAGTTGATATATTAACCACCACTTTATTTCCACACCATTTCCTTAAACTATGGGGTTATTTTGATTAGACATCTCCACAAAAATATTCACCAAGGTAGATAAATAAAGAAATTTAAAACAATATACTTTTTAAAATATTTATTTATTTATTTAAGAGAGAGTGAGGAGAGGGGCAGAGGGAAAAGAGAGAGAGAGAATTTCAAGCAGACTTCCCACAGAGTGCAGAGGCCAACATGGGGTTCAATCACACCACACTGAGCCCATGAATGACTGCAATGATTATTCCAACATATAATGGAAAAAACCTGGTTTCAGGGTCCTAGTCTCTAAAAGGGGAATTACCACAAGTTTATCCCCAGGGAACTTTTGGACCATCCTCAATCATGTGTCCACCAGTAAATGTTTCCTTTTCAGGCAGTATCATGGCTTCATATTAATGTGCTCATTGATCTTTATTGATAAGTCATCATATTAAATTGCAGTTTGGTTTGTGACATGCTTTCATTCCCAGGCGAATGTATGTTTCTCAAGGGCAGGCAGTGTGTCACCTTCATCTTTTATTCCTATGCATTTCCTAAGAAAGACCTTTGACCTCAGCATACTCAACAAAAACTAAATAATGAAAAAAAAAAGATTGAATGAACTAGCAAGTCAGCAACATTTGAATCGAAAGAGACTTTCAAAGACTTTGTATACTGATTCCATATAATAATTCCAACAAAACTGCATTTTGTTTCTGCAGTTTTTCATACGTCTTGCTTAGAATAGTAGATGGTTGGTTACAGGATCAAGTAAAATAGCTTGCCAATCTCCAACAAAGTTGCCAAAAAAAAAAAAAAAAACTTGTTCAAACTTTTGAGTACATTTGCCTATAAGTAAGGAATGTTTAGACTTGGTGGGTTTGGGTGGAAAACCTTTAGAAGAAATTATAGAATGACATTTCTTCAAAATACATAGATAATTTTCATTAATATCTAGAGGAACATCAGCTTTTGAGGTCATCTAATTAGGAGTGCTCCATATTGTATCAATGCTAATCATTCTGAAATGTTCCCTAATTCAAATGTTTTATCTAAAGGCAACACAGCAGAGGTTATCCAGAGAATAACTAATTGCTCTGAGGAGTTATTCTCTTGTCCTTTTCTTCCTCCTCACTCCAGTCTGAAAAGCAGCCTGAAAAGTTATAGCGTAGAACTCACATCAATATTAGAGTTTTAATAGGGTTATCATAAATATTGAACTTGATTCTCTTGGTCAAGAGAGCAAACTACAATGATTTAAAAATGCTTCCTTGAAATATGTCGAGGTTAACACCAAAACCATGGCATGCAGCCAAAATTTGAACCCTGTCTAGATGGATATATGCAGGAAAAAATTAGCATGAACAAGTTAACTTGCTATGGTTTCCCAGGAGAAAGCTTCCATTTATAGGGTCATATACTTAAGAGTTTACATTCATTGGGGCACCTGGGTGGCTCAGTGGGTTAAAGCCTCTGCCCTCAGCTCAGGTCATGATCCCTGAGTCCTGAGCAGGGATCCTGCTTCCTCCTCTCTCTGCCTGCCTCTCTGCCTACTTGTGATGTCTGTCTGTCAAATGAATAAATAAAATCTTTAAAAAAAATGGCCATGGGTCTGCATAATATTTGAAAAAAAAAAAGGAGTTTACATTCATCTGAGACTTACAACACAACAAGAAATAAAGAGTCATTAGAAGGATTTAAATAACACTGAATTTAACAGTTTTCAAGAATATTGTTTAAAAGCTCAACTTTCCTGGGAAGTCCTCTTAGATTACTATTCTAATCCTATCACCCAGACTCAGTTTTGTGCATATTTTCATATTAGTGTGTGGAAACAGAACCATAGAAAACACAAAGTCATTGCTTTACCAATCTAATGGAGATTGTTTTCAAACCCAGCTTACCAGGCCCCTGGAGGGTGTAGTAGGTTAAGTATCTGGGGACTCTTGGTTTTGGCTCTTGGGGTCTTGAGATCAAGTCTTTCATCAGGCTCCGTGCTCAGTGTGTATTCTGCTTAAGATTCTCTCTGTCCCTCCAACTAGTATTCTCTCTCTTAAATAAAACAAATAAATCATTAACAAAAAAAAGTCTTACCACAATTCTAGCTATATTCTAAATCTCAGTAATTTAAATATCAACAGCAATAAAAGTTATAATAATTAAAAACATGGGGAAATAATTAAAATATGGGAGAAATTTTCTTGTATCAGGTATAATAGGAACATTACAGGTATTTTCAAACTCGCACTCTGGAAGACATAGCTTTTTATCTTTTTTTTTTTTTTTCTATTTTGTTAAAAGGAGACAGTTCTGCTCCAGGAAATAAAGGGATCTGAGACCACGTATCTAACCATTTTCAAAGGTAGAATATTTTCCTTATTCAGTTTTTCACAATGGCTGTGTTTACCGTGCTCCATTTATTTTTTTTTAAGATTTTATTTATTTTTGACAGACAGAGATCACAGGTAGGCAGAGAGGCAGGCAGAAAGAGCAGAGGAAGCAGGCTCCCCACTGAGCAGAGAGCCCCATGCAGGACTCAATCCCAGGACCCTGGGATCATGACCTGAGCCGAAGGCAGAGGCTTTAACCCACTGAGCCACCCAGGAACCTCTCCATTTATGTTTTTATCTCATCTATAGCTTAACTTCTTTCTTAATATATTTTGAAATCTAATCTAAGAGAGAGCCTGAACACCACCCAAATTTCTACTACTTTTCTCGTACTAACTATAGCAGGATGTTTAGAGCCGACATTTTATAGGGATAATGATAATGGAATTATTAAAATGTGATTCTGGCAGAGAAAAAAAATTATTTGAATCTTGGGCATGCAGAGTTAATTGAATCAAAATGTTCTGAACTGCATGGGCATAAGACAAAAAGCATTTATGATGGCATTTAGTCCCATAATTCATTCTTATGAATCATGCTGATGCCTCTGTGTATAAGACAGAAATGAAAGTGTGTTGTTAAAATTTGTTAATATATCATGCCTGTTATGTGGGAATGGAAAATGTAATATTAGAAGAAAGTCTGATCTTCCAATTGCCAAAGATCATGAGTTTTAGGTAGGACTGAAATCAAAGTATTCTGTCTCTTAGGATCTTTGGCCTCTATTTTGACAGTTAAATCTAGACTTCAATTTTTATTAGAAGTTTTCAAATGTCTCTTGCAGATGACTTTTAAAAATTAAGCCTAATTAAAGGAAATGACGAGGAGACACTGAGCTCTAGTAAAGCCATGCAGTTCCAAACAGAAATAATCACTCTGCAACAGCAACACCATCATTATTTGGGAACATTCATGTATACATAGATGAACGCAATATTTAGTGTCAAACAGCATACAGTATAATATCAATGTGTAGGGAATAACTTTTTTAAAATATAAGGGAATAAGGTTATACATTTTCAGAAAAAAAATATGACAGGTCAGCATGTACTGGAGTGATTGCAGGGAAATGGATGATTTCATGGAGAACATGGAACTTGGTCAGGCTTAAAAGCTGAATAGAGTTTGAATAGGTACAATAGTGATTAATTCCAGACAAGGAGGGACACAATTACAGAGAAGTAAATATGTGAAATATATTAAGAAATTAGGGGCTCCTGGGTGGTTCAGTGGGTTAAAGCCTCTGCCTTCAGCTCAGGTCATGATCCCAGGGTCCTGGGATCAAGCCCCGCATCGGGCTCTCTGCTCAGCAGGGAGCCTGCTTCCCCCTCTCTCTCTGTCTGCCTCTATGCCTACTTGTAATCTCCGTCTGTCAAATAAAATCTTAAAAAAAAAAATATATATATATATATATATATAAAGAAATAGCAAAAAGACCTATCTCTTTAGATGCATAAAGTGGTTTGTTGAGTACAAATAAGTGAGATGGCTGTCATCATTTGTGTAATATTGTAAGACATAATTATAACTTTTTTTTTCTTTCCAATTACATAGAGTATTGGGAGAGAAAGAGATCAGAAAAAATGAAATTTGAAAGGCTACATTGGGAAAAAGTGAGACTCAGAGTGGATGGCCTGTATCCATGTACTATATATTAATGAGATTTTAGTACATAGTCACTGGAGACTTTAGTGAACATAGAGATAAATTATCCTGCATAATTTAGTGTTGTGACAGTTTGAATAAAAGCTCTATGAGAGAAAAAAAGGGGTGAGCATCACGGCAGGAGGTTTGTGACTGAAGAGAAAGGGGGCCACTGGAGATCTGCAATGTTCTTAAAGAAGTTTTCTAAAACAGGATGCTAATCTACAGTTTCCACGGTGTGAAATGGCTCTAACTCTCCAATAATTCAGTCAAGTCTGCGATTCACGAGAATTGTTTGTGTGATGGTCTTTTGAAGAAAACCAAGGAAAGATACTAATTCTCACATAAGGATTTGTTTAGACCAGAAGAAAGAGATACAAGATGTGATGTTAAAAAGTCAAATATACTGGGGGCTATTTACTCTGTTTGGGTACTGGGATCACATCACAGAGAACAGAAGTCATTTAGGTGCCTGCTATCTTAGCAATTACTATCTCAAGTTGAACGTCTTATGAGAAGGATAAAATCCATTTAAAGTAATGCTCTAAGAGTAATCATGTCTTAGATTTTCAAAAGTTACCCTCAATGTATTTGCTGAAACTCTTCAAAAATCCTTGGCACAACCTCACTAAGAAGTTATACTAATTCCACTTGAACTTGCCATTCCTTCAGTATCCCTTTCATTGAATTCTGAATATTCAAGATAATTGGCCTCCTACCACTTATATCCCTGTTCTCTGGAACAGCATAATATAAACCTAAATCTTTCTTACTCAAAGAAACAACAATTGTTCAAACATGAGGAAATAGCTAGTTCCCTTCTTTTATTTTGCAGAATAAAAAGTGTTTCTATTTTCCTCCTTTCTTATTTGAAGAATGTTTTGATTATCAACCTCACCATCCAGATCCTTCCTTTACCGGATCAGCTAGCTTTTCAGTCTTCCACACCATGCTAATTGTGTGATCTCAGAGTTGACTATAATATTACTGGGCAGTCTGATCAGGGTGGAAATGAAAGATGTGCTCAAAACATGACCATAGGAATAAATAATCCAAAAGGATGAGACCTAAAGTTAAAGCTATGATGAAAAATAAAGGTTGAGGATAATCTTTATGAAAAGTAAGTAAAGAAAAGTTGGGTCTACAATTTTTCACTTGGTATATGAAATTCCTGGACCCACCTATTATAATTCCCAAGGACTAATGATACAACTATCTAATAAGCTTGAGTCTTATAATGACATTAATAAGCTCAACATATACAAAAATAAAATCTATTCCACAAAAACTAAATCAATGTTTCCTTAACTGCTATGAATAATCCATTCTCCAGATGTAAACCATTTGCAAACTTTGAGTAATAAAATGCAAACAACTATTAACCATTCAGGATAAAGCAATTTGATTCAAAATATTTGAAAACTAGGTTGTCACCAAAATGTTGACCACAGATGTTTAAGTTCATGATTAGGTGCTTTCCTCCAGCCTTTCTTTTATTTAGACTAGGAAGGAGTCAGTTTGTATTTTTCATGGGAAAATATGCACACCAAAAAACCCAACCAGACAGAAATTGTACATAATTTTACAAAGGAAAAACTGTGAGAATTTTCTAATACCAAGTGAGTATGAGTTAGGAATAAAATGTTTACTTAAAAATGAAGAATGAGTACACTTTGTGTCATTACATATTTCATATACACTTTATTAACAATAATAAATTATTAACACTTGACAATGTATGCATCAACTATATGTCAAGTACTGATTTAAGTATTTTACAAACTTTAACTCAGATAATGTTTCCAACAACACTGTAAAGCACATGGTACTTAGTATCTGATATTTTAAGAAGATAAGTTATTTCTGTTTTCTTAAATTGATAGGTACTGCACTAAAAGCTAGCTATTGTAACACATCTTACCAAAAAGTAAAATAAAACAATAATAATATATCAGATATTCCTGCAATATCTGTATTTCATCATATAACCCCAGTTGAGGGATTTAACATTATATTAAAAACATTTGGACCTATGAAATAGATGAATTTTGATATATACAACAGAGTTTGTCAAGAAGAGATAGTGTTTAAAACCAAGGTAATGGTCATAGAGGAAGAATGAAATCCAATATATAGTAGTGTTAGAGATGTCAAGGAAGAAGTATAGTTAAGTGATATTCAATACTCCAGAGATTTAAAATATGATGGAGAGAGAGGTCATTGGAATTAGCAAGAAGAAAGCCATTTGAGGGATCTCAAAGTTGTGTTTCAGAACATAAATGATGTGCCTGAGATTTAAAAGAGGCATGGATGGATAAGTAGAAGCAGTGAATATAGCTTATCACGTGTGAGCCCGCGCACACACACACACACACACACACACGCACAAATGGAATTGGAATGGAGAGAAATTACATTACATGAAATAGGTAGCAGGGTCAAGAAAGGTTTTCTTTCATTATTTTGTAATATTGGTGAAGCCCCTGAATATTTAAATGTATTTAGAGAAGAAGGACTTAGAAGGAAAGAAAAGAGATAAATAGGTGGGAACCCAAAGGGAATGACGGGAACAGTCCCATCCAATAGTGGTCATGACTAGGAAGTATCAAGTGCTTGGATACCAGACAATGTTGAAGTTGCTACATCTAACAAAAGACCAATGCATAAACTGCCTCCAAATGTGGGCTTAGGAAACTGTAGTCTGTCACTTAGGGCCAGGTGGCTAATGCAATGGATCTTAACCCTAATCCTGAGTTTCACTTCCTCTTAAAATTCTTTGGAAATTTCTCCATGATTCACCATATTACCAATATGCCTAACATTCTACAGGAGTGATGTGCTTTTCTTTAGTACCCTAGTCACTGAGTGGCTCATAATTCGTCTCATTGTCAAGTTTTCACTCTTTTCATTCAAAAGAAATAAACATGAAACATTTTTTTAAAGTTTTTATTCATTTACTTCACAGAGATCACAAGTAGGCAGAGAGGCAGGCAGAGAGAGAGGAGGAAGCAGGCTTCCTGCTGAGCAGAGAGCCCATGCGGGGCTCAATCCCAGGACCCTGGGATCATGACCTGAGCCGAAGGCAGAGGCTTTAACCCACTGAGCTACCCAGGCGCCCCAACATGAAACACTCTTGAGGGTCTCTTCCCACACCACCCTGCCCAGCATTAAATATAATTGCTAAAGTGAGAGATTCTAATCACCAAATAATAAACTGCAGTATGAAAAGCCAAGATCTTAAACCAACTAGGCTCACATGTGTTGGCTCTGCCTCTGTCCCAGCCTCCCACCACTCCTCTCCCACAGGAGGGAATGGTTGATCGGTCTTCTAGCATACCATGCTTTGAAGTGTTGATCCTTCTGTCTTCCATTGTTTTTCCCTGCCCTTGTTTTTTTGTGTACCCTTCAAAAAGATTTAGAATCCACCTCCTTTTTAGAAACCTTTTTGACTGTTCCAATGAGAGTTACATATGCCCTTTTCTGTACCACATCAGTACAATAAATGTACTTCCATTACTGTACTTTTTGTCTATATTATAATAATGATAATTACTTTTGACATATATTTATTTCCTCTGGAAAACAAAAGCACCTACATTCAAGGACTGTGAGTTTTTACATCAACGTTGCATCTCCTAAGTTATTTAAGAAAAAATACAAAATCATTAAAAGTAAATTTAAAAATGAGAAAGAAAAAATGAAAAAGTAATAATAATTTAGTATCTATCTAAATTTGCAAGAGACTCATTTATCTACATTTAGCAGATGTCATATTTTCTGTCATACCACAGACATCTGCAGAAGAAATTTGCTTCTTGGGAAAGCACAAAAGCTCATATTATATCCTCTCTAATCCACCCATTAGTGTCCATTAATTTCAAATTCCAATGGCTTGATATTTCTCTTTTTCTGAGATGATCAGCAGATCATAAAGATGGATACCAGAAATAACTTAGATGTTCCCCAAATTGCCCACTAAGGATTAATTTTACAGCCATTTCTGGGGAGAAGTGGTTCACTTCTATAATGTTAAAGCCAGAAAGATGAGGGATCTAATGATAAAATAACCACAAATTTCCACTCACCTATCAGTAGCTGCAAATTTCCAACTACAACAACAAAATGCATACCCATTCATGTGTGGTGGGTCTGAGTAGGACAGGAGGATATATCCTGAAATCAGGTGTGCTTCGTTCTAAGAAAATAAGAAATGTACACAAATGCAAGCTTTAAAAAGATTCATTATTAAAAATCACCATGATTAATATTAAAGAAAAATAACACAAGTTGGAACAAGCTCAGCATATGTGTAGCATAATACAGTAGTATATTACATGATTAAAAACAGAGCAACTATCATTTACCAAGTGCTTCATATGTGAGCTTTTCCCTAAGGAGTTTGCATACATTGTATCTTTTCATCATCATAGCCATGTCATAAAGTAGAATTTTTCATCTTTCTTTCACAGTTCAGGAAACTGAGCTTAAAGAGGTTAAGGATGTTTGATCAAACAGATAAAGCTGGGATCAAATGCAAATCCATCTGAATCAAAGCCTGGGTGCTTAATGAATGTCCTACAGGCCAGAGCATGAGCTTTTCTTAGGACATCAAAAATGTTATTCAATGTAGAAGTATTTAAACTGTTCACATACCAGAAATCTCATTCATGAAATTATTCTGGGGCAGTCGTTCTCTGATGTATGCTCTGGAACCAGATTTCATTCCAGCAGCATTGATGCATTAGGGAACAATGTGAGCATCACTAAAATTTCACCTTTGTTTCTGTAAAGTTTCATCCATAAGAAGCACTCTGTGAACACAGGGGACTGCACCCAGGTAAACCCAGCATAAGGGAGCCCATAGACTGCACACCCTTCCCACACCTTTGTATCACCTCAGTTCACTTGCCAGCACCTTGAGTCACAACCACCCACATCTGACTTTCCATCTGATTTCAGAGAACCTTCCTTTTACCACTTTGCAGTAATTCATGAACAGCAACCCTTTCCACACGTACTTCCACAAGCAAACTTCAGGTCTTCTCCAAAATAAGGGGCCATATTTATTATCCTAACCATCTACTCCTTAACCATTTAGCACATGTTAACTTTCATTTTTATTAAGTTCCTGCTTCTCTAGTATGTCCCTGATGATGTATTTGAATTCTGTGCCCTGGTGCCATTTTTCTCCTAAGCCTCATGGATTTTAATGTGTGATTTTGCACAACATGGTGATTTAGGAATACACACATAGCCTTATAGCAGAACTGGCCATATACTACTTCTTGAATAAATTATATTCCATGGCCTTGGGTCTTTTTTTTTTTCCCAAAGGAGTTGACTACTGTTTTAAAAAAATGGGGGGGGGGAGACGGGAGTCATTCAGTCGGTTAGGCATCAGGCTCTTGACTTTGACTCAGGTCATGATCTTGGGGTCCTGAGATGGAACCTCAGGCTCCACGCTCAGCAGGGAATCTGCTTGAGGAGTTCTCTCCCTCTTCCTTTGTCTCCCCCACCCTGCACTTGCTCACACACACTCTCTCTCTCTAAAATAAATAAATAAGTCTTTAAGAAAGAAACTTAACCAAGTAAATTTGAGGATCTAATTGGCTTTGTTAAAGGATGTGATAACCAAGCAGCACGCCATCTAGCAATGGAGAGAGGCGCTCCAAGGAGTTGCACAAAATGAAAAAATTTTTATAGATAGAGGATGGGGGGCAAGAAAGTTATTGGTAAAAGGAAAGGATTATTCCAAAGGAGGTGTTTTCTATGGGAGAATAAAACAAAGCATCTTATCATGCAGGATGGAAAGAACCCAGGTGACACACTCATTCATGCAGACAGAAAAAAAAAATTCTGACTGATTGAAGACTGCATTTTGGGGAGAGGTTAAAACTGCAATTAATTGGATATTAAGCCCAGTTTGGGAACTCAGTATAAGTGACACCATATTGGGCCTGCAATTTTCTTTTTTTTTAACACTATCATTAGTCAACAGAACAGCTTCAGTGTGGGATTAAGAAAAAAAAGCATCAGTAATCATAATACTTTTATTTTGTTGATAAACAGTAAGTAATCAGCACACAAAACTAGTTGTTACTGATGTCTACGAAAACTAGAGACTTACTGGAATCAGTGAAAGATGCTGTTTCTAAAACTCCACAATATTTCTCTCCTGGTTTGTCAAACTTTTAATGTAATTGTTTATTTTAAAGTGCCAACACTGACGTTTTTATTGAAAATCTGTTTGTTTAAAAAATAACACAGCTGCTGGTCATATGGTAAGTGTTTCACGAGGCAGAATGAGGAAAACATTACATTCAACCTGATTACATTCAACCTGATCAAGATGACTATTGCTCCAGGTTAGGAAAAAGTTTATTATTTCTTTTTTAGTGTGCAAATGTCTGATATGATTTATCTATGTCTATTTTATGGAAGGTCAAATTCTGAAAATACAGTTCATTTGCCTTTCGAGATGTGAATGAGACTTTGTATTCAGAGCAAGAAAAATGTACTCAAAACAAGAAAACAATTTGCACAATTTCAGCCTATGTCAGATGATCCTTGTGTCTTTTAGCTTAATATACCCATAATATGATATGAAGGTAGGGGTGAACTTTGAAATATCTAATAATGGGTATGGTAGAGGCACTGACCAATCAGAATGGATATCTGCTGCATAAAAAAGTTGTGTAATGCTGGTATATATGAATGGATGCCATCCTCACTGGCAGAAGGGAAAGGGAAACATATTATTGTCCTATTAGGTGCCAGACTTCAAATAAATACATGAGAACAACCATGGCATATTAAAATCATTCATTTCTTTACTACATTCTAAGTTGGGGTTTGCATGTGAGTGCATGCGTGCACGTGCACACGAGCACGCACATGTGTGTGTGTATTTGGATTTTTCAGGGATAATTGTTTTTTTCTTCTTAGTATATCCATCAGGACGCAGTGTTCTGACCTAAATAATGTTTAGAAATCCAAAAATAGCCAAATCAGCAAATACCATTGGCTGGATGCTCACTCTTTAATCAGAACTGGGTTAGGTGTTTCAAGTACATATTCTCTAATTCCTCCAAAACTCAGAAACTAACTGCGATTATTCCCATTTCACAGATAATAAAACTAAGGCTCCAAAAGTTTCATTGAATTGACCTGGGCCACAGTGTTAGACAAAGATTTAAACCAATGTAAGTCTGTTCCCAGATCCTTTTATTTCATATGCCCAGTATGGTGCAAATGCATTTCATTTTGGTTGGATTAAATTAAATCTCTTCATCTCAAACTGACCTTCACAAAATCTACATTAGGGCTATTTCTTAGATCAAGGGAAATTATTCCAAGGTTGCCATCTAACACACATAGAGAATGGAAACATTAAGAGACAAAAATATCTTTGTTTCCAAATTGATTTACATATCAAAGCTTTTTGGAGAAAGCTGGAATAAACAGTTCAGTTTCTGGAAACTTATTTAAATCAACTTTCACATTCCTTGGAGAAGTTAACCACAACATTTTAAGGAGAATGTATAAGCATCTCAAGTTGGCACAAGATCCATTCACTTTACTGTGGCTAAACATGGCACCCATTTTTTCCTCATGACCTCACCAGAATCATGGTGGCTCACACTGCACAACTTCCTCATTTTAAATTTGTCATTCATCCTAGCATTTTTTTTTTCTTGCCTGAAGACTTTAAACGTTTAAACCTATTGAATTTATTCTGTGGACAATGTGCCAGATACAGCTGTTTCGCATATGATCTTTTTGAAGTCACATTTCTTAAACTAAGCCATTAACCTTGAATAACATATAAAAGAGGAAAAAAAGTGAATAAGCAGTTTCAAAATAAAGTCTACAAGGAGGTGGCTTTGTGTGATAGTGTTAAAAGCAGTCTTTTAACCCAGAGTCCTAGAGAGTAGTCCCATGGCCATTGCTTCCTCTATTGGCAAAATCCCAATTCTGAATGAATTTTTATCTACTTTTTCCATACTAGAACCAGAACCACCATATTTGGCATGAAATAAATTAACACACAACCAAACAGACCTCTTAAATATGATTTCTTGGACATAAACCTCAGATCTGTGCTACGTCATGCCCAGGAGCCCTACTGTATCTCTCTAGTGGGCTCACTTTATCCTGCCTTCAACAATCTCTTATCTGTTCAAGCCCTCAAGACCTTAGCAGATAATCTTGCTTTTTATTGTAAATTATATTCATCAGATTGAAACTCCTCTCTCTTCTTGCTATTTACACTGGAGTCCAGTTTCCCCTTTTTCCTTTCTGTTATAATGCATCAAGTGTCCTTCCTATTGCAAAACCCATTTGTCTGCTTCTGGTATAGATGCCATGCCTTCCACTTTCCAAGAAACTCTCCTACTCACTTTCCTGTATCATTGATCCCTTATTTTCTACTGGTTATTCCCATTGCCTTTTTTTTTTTTTAAGATTTTATTTATTTATTTGTCAGAGAGAGAGAGAGAGAGACAATGAGCAAGCACAGGCAGACAGAGTGGCAGGCAGAGGCAGAGGGAGAAGCAGGCTCCCTGCCAACCAAGGAGCCTGATGTGGGACTCGATCCCAGAATGCTGGGATCATGACCTGAGCCGAAGGCAGCCGCTCAACCAACTCAGCCATCCAGGCGTCCCTGCCTTTTTTAATTATTATTATTTTTTTCTTATTGTGTTATGTTACTCATCATATAGTACATCATTAGTTTTTGATGAAGTGTTCCATGATTCATTGTTTATTTATAAACCCCAGTGCTCCATGCAATCCATGCCCTCCTTAATACCCATCACCGGGCTCACCCATCACCCCCCTTCTAAAACTCTCCATTTGTTTCCCAGAATCCATAGTCTTTCATGGTTCATCTCCCTTTCCTAGAAAGTCTCTTCTTTAAATACCCTACATTGATCCTCAGATCTTTCACCTGGTATTTTATCTTTTCACGGAACTACATTGTGGTCAAACTGTCAGAGCTATTCAGATTCATTGACTAATTCTCACACTTATTCTCTCCTTGGTGCAATTCAGTGAGGTTCCCATCTTCTGAGAGTCACTAAAAACTGTTCCTGAATTCCATTACTTCTTTCGGAAAAGGACTTATTATGTTTTATTTATATTTATTAAGTCATGTATATTTATTTAAACTTCTCTATAGTTGGTCTATATAAGTCCCATTAGGATGTGTTGACTAAATCTCCCCATTTACTATATTATATCCCAGAACCAAGACCTGTGACTGTACATAAATATTTGTTGAATAAATAAATAAAATAGCTGCATTGGAGAATGTCATTCCATTTATGGAATGTCATTCCATAAAATCATTCCATTTATGGAATATCATTCCATTTATGGAATATCATTCCATAAAATATTCCATTTTAATATAAGATGATGTTTAGGATGCATTCATTTCAAAGAGAAATAAATGTAAATCCAAGTTTTTTAAAAACTATTTTCATTATCATAAATATGCCACCTAAGTATTATTTTGTGAAGTTTGGGGATATTTTAATCTATTTCATTTTTTAATTTAACTGTGAAGCTAAGATCAATACAGTGAAATTCTATACCACCAAAATGTATTATCAATGTTTGTGATATCATGAAATTATTTCAGGTCTGTATAGGTTCTCTAATAAAAAATACAAAGACCTATAATTCACTTTTTCCTTAGTTTATACACACCCTCAGGCTCCATGCCATCTTTTTCTGGACTTAAAGCCTGAATTTTAAATTTATTTCAACATAATTCCATTTGTAAATATACAGCAGCTCTATCCAGAACAAAAATAACCACATAGGTAATTTTAAATTCTCTAGTAGCCACATTAAGTTTGTCAAAAAAAAAGTGAAATGACCTTAATGAAATATTTTATTTAACACAATATGTGCAAAATATTATTTCAGATTATAAAAATATAAATTTACTAATGAGATATTTTACATCTTATTTTTCATATCAAGTCTTAAAAACCCAGTGAGTATTTTATATTCACAACACTTTTCTCCATCTGGATGCTAAATTTTCATCTGAAATATCTATTTGAATTTAGATTTCATAAAATTTGCAGTTGAAAAAGTAGATTCATGTGTCCAAGTCATTCCAAACATGATTTAAAGTTTTCCATTAACTGAATTAAGTATTGTTTTAAAATTTAAATTAATTATATTAAATTAAAATTTCAGATCTTCAGTCAGACTAAACACATTTCAAATGTTCCACAGTCACATGTGACTAAAGGCTGCTGCTTTAGATAGCACAGATACAAGAGAAAAATGGAGCACAATTAGATTTCTTTCCCCATGGAAGCTTATATCCAAATGAATTATTTTAGATTTAAAATATCCATCAGCTATTTTAAGTGTATATGTGTGTGCATGAACAAACAGGTAAAATGCATACTCTAATTGTCTGACCTATAGCAACACTCAAGTGATAGATTTTATTCCTCAATTTTAAATAATTTTTATTGAGCTTGACAGTAATCCTATTTAGTAGTGATGGCAAGTCTTAACCTAGTTTTATACAGTAATTATCCAAAATCCAGAGAATAAAGTTACCTCAAAATGTCCACCCACATTTCTTTGCAAAGTCATCCAATGGGGTAAGAAGGAAGGCTAGAACTCAAATCCTCTGCATTCTCACTCACTATTACATCTAGAGATCCTGAATTCCATATCCACATGTGTTCCTCAAGGATTTGCTTGGTTCCACTATGTACCTATTGCAGTAGTGGACATTAAAGAAAAACAGTTTAAAATTTTATTGGGGAAACTTACATATATGACTTGGACCATTGCAAAAAGCACATTTTTATTAATTTCATTTTTCCCTTGATTTATTAGGGGAAAAAATCATTGGAAAAGTTAGGCTTAAAAATACTCTCTCATTAATGGAAGACATTTTAAAACAACTTCTTATGGGGAAAAATCCAGTCTAGGAAAAGAATGCTTTTTTATATACCTGAATTGGCAAAAATTATTTAATAGTCTTTAAAATTTCAGGAATTTATTGCCTTATATAGGTCCAGGGCTATAAAATGACATAAAATTATGTATTTTTTTTTGGAATAGGAAATAGGAGTGTGGTAACTACCATGGAAAATTAATACACAAGGAGATTCAGGATGGGGCTGTTTTAAGAAATGTATAAGAAATACGCAGATGACAAATGCTTTCAATCAAGTTTTATTAAATTCCTACCAAATATGTTGACTTTCCCCCCCAAACATCTGATTCTAAATTTCAGCTATTTAATACAAAAAGTCTAAACATATCAATAAGAAATATCTTGTGAAAGCTCTAGCTAAACTTAGTAATAGAAATATATTTTTGGCTTTTGGAAAACTCCCATTTCTCATTTGTTATGTATGTGAAGAAAGAGAAGGGGCTCAAGACAGGCTATCTCTGAGAAGGAAATATAGAATGACTCCTCAAGTTTGGAATAGAGCGGAATTTTTCAGGGATGGGTTGCAGGAGGGTGACTAGCCAATGAAATACTCACTGAGTACTTGAAAGATAATTAAAGGTGAAAGATCATTTAAAAATATTTTCAAAGATGTTGCTCTGGGTTATGACTTACATCCCTTTTAAGGTTCTTTGAAAGAGGTAACTGAGCACAAGAAGCCTTTAAAGAATAGTCTTTTGGATTGTACTACTTTGACTGTTTCAGACTGAGCCAAAGCTAAGTGGGGGCCATAATTTATATTTGCTCGATTTATATTTTGGAGGACATGGTTGATGATCTCAAACCTAAAGTGCCCAGATGCAACTTAAAATTTTTAATGTACAACTGAACCAAGTATGTGTCCCCTCCAACAGTGGGACTATTGAGCTACTCAGGTAACAGAGCAGGAATCAGTCAGACAGGACCTGCAATAGTTCTTAAGAAGAGATGTCAAAGTCACAGAGATGAGGTGCAGATGACACAAGAATAGAAAGAGGATTTTTGTAGAGGAAAAAAGGAGGCTTATGTGGTTTTATGTGGGTTTACCTCGCTGATGAAACCTTAAAACCCTCTTACAAAACTGTATATTGTAAATGAGGCAACCTCCTGGACACGTGCTTTCTTAAAGAATCATAGGCTCCTTGGATGGAAAGAAGTGGTCAACGGCTGACTTGTTAGGATTGGTTAAATCTTCCAGACATCGCCAACAAAGAGCAGACATTCTTCTCTACTGCTTCTTGGAGAACTTGTGATTCATTAAGGTTTTTGCAAGCTGTGATAGGGTGTAATCCCTAATAGAAACTAAAGAAATCCATTGGATCAAGAGTCATTGTTGAAACCATGCCCTGTAGGGTTAATAAGGTCGAAACTAGCAGAAAGTTCAAAGCTTGATTTTCAGAGACCTGTTTCTTCCTAATCAGCTATTGTCTTTTTAGACCCCACTAAAAAATCCACTAGCTATTTCTGCAGAAGCCTAGACTCAAGGTCAACTAATGGGCTTCCTGCCTATGAACAAGCACCGCCCTGGCATTCCTTACCAGAGATAAGGAGCCCAAGACCCTATCCAATTTACACTGGCTCTTGGAACAAACCCATAGCCCCTTCTCCTTGCCCTAAAATAACCCCCTGATGTGAAGGGCTACATTTTGCCTCGTTGCCATGTTAAGTATCCACCCCAAAGTGTATATGAGATGTGTGTTACATATGTTTGCTCAAAGCTCCTGCTCTGTCTTTCCTTATAAATTGTCACTAGTTTCCCCTCCCTTTTCATCAATATGTATGTAATCTCAACCCCTATGAAAACAAAAACTTGTTCTCTCCCCCTTTCAGGAAGGCAGAGTTGAAGCTCATCGTCCCCTTCTTCTCATTTGTCAGCCTCTGGAATAGAGGTTTGGTACAAACATAATTTCTCAGTGATTGGCTTTAGTGCATCAGGCAGATAGACTTGGGTTTAGTTACAATGTGATCACCTTACAAGAAGTCAGCAAAGGAAGGCTGATTATTAGTATTTAATGTTAGCACTCCTAGGGGAGACATTATCAGTGTTTACCTATGATGGACTGGGGAGATAACCCAAAGGAAGGGAGTATGTAATTGTTATCCTCAGCACCAACAGCCTTCAAGTTACATAAGTTTGTGCTTTTAAAATTTTTTAGCTTTACAATTTTCAAATAAAATTGTATGATGGAATCTAATAGATCAAAGGAAACCTGCTCCCTGATTAAAGTGGGAGTGGGAAACTTTGCCTACTCAGCGCCCACACTGCCTCTTTCTCTTTTGCAGCATGAGCCCCAAGGCACCTCCAAAAACTGCTTTAGGACCCAGCTAAGAGCATTCGGAAAATCAGCCTAAACCATTCCCTTTCAATTTCCTGGATCCCAGCCAGTTGGTGCCAAATTATTAGGTGGAGTCTTAACTTCTCATTTAAAAGACTTACCTTCTGGAAAAGAATATATTTTCATTTGATTATTTTGCTACTTTTAATAATTAAATATCTTCAATAATCATAAGAGCACACAATTACTGAGTGTGTACTATATGCCGGCCATAGCCTTCTAAAGTCTGACATTATCTCATTTAATCTTCACTACAACCCTATAAAATCGGTATTATTATTACTATTATTATTTTTAATTTTCCAGTTTTCCTGAGGAAACTGAGCATGAGAGAGATTAAGGAATTAATGCAAGGGGGTACCTGGATGGCTCAATCTGTTAAGCGTCTGACTTTGACTCAGGTCATGATGTTGGGGTCCTAGGATCCAGCCCCATGTTGGGGTCCACACTCAGTGGGGAGTCTGCCTCTCCATCTCCCTTTACACTTCTCCCAACTCATGTGTGCATGCACTCTCTCAATGAATAAATAAAATTTGGGGGGGGATACCTGGTTGGGTCAGTGAGTTAAACCTCTGTCTTCTGCTCAGGTCATGATCCCAGGGTTCTGGGATTGAGCTCCACATCAGGCTCACTTCCTAGCAGGGAGGTTGCTTCTCCCTGTCCCTCTGCTGCTCTCCCTTACTTGTGCTCTCTCTCTCTCTCTCTCTCTCTCTCAAATAAATAAATAAAATCTATAAGTAAGTATGTAAGTAAATTAATTAATTAATTAAAATAAATTAAATTTTTTAAAGAAATTTATGCAAACATATGCAACTAGTGGGGCCATAACTCAGTCAGTGTTCCGAATCAAGGTCTTGGGAATTCCAGCATCCTCTTCTACAGCCATTAGCTACTGCTGCTGCCTTTGTCATAGCTTGATACTTTAGGGTAGTCCTTTCTAATTTCAAAAATTAGGATTAGTGTTCATTCCCCCTATGCTGCTATTTTTCCACCATTTTCATCTGCATATATTAATGTTTACTCTTGAAAACTCAACTAATAACATCCTCTGGATATGTCCTTGGAGTTTGTTAAAGACCACTCATGTCTGAATGGTACCTTAGCATGTCGGTGCTTGCGGATTTGTGTGAATGGCTGCCATGTATCATCACTCACATGCAGCATCTGTGATCTTTACCAGCTTCCCTGGGAAAAATTATATCCATTTACCAACTTTCTGCAGCCCTAGCAAAGCTTGCCAGGTGCAGGCTGGACTCCCTTTCTGCCAAAATGGAAGCAGGGTTTGTGAGTTCTCTGCATTCCTCAGACTCACTGAAGGGTGCACCTGGTCTTAGTTAATTGGGTGAAGGAGTTTTGCCTGTAAGGTGAAAGGAATTAGTGACAGGTTTCCTATTCTCTCGACCCCCTGAGGTGGGATAAAAAGCTTGACTGGCTACCCCATTTTACAAGACCAATTGGGGAAAGACATAATTAAGGGAAATTCGGTGTGGCATGAAGGTTTCCCCTTGTTTGGGGATGATAAAGGTCAAGAAACACAATTTTAGATAAACATTGGGTTAGCTGGCTTTATTTTTAATATTTAGTTAGCAAGCAGTGGAGACAATCAACTAGATCATTTACCCATTGGGCTATAAATTTGCCATTATGTGATTTACCTGAGTGATGTTGGATAGGTCTTATAAAGTTTATTGGAGTTCAAGAAAGGAAACCATCACACCTGGCTAGCTCTGACATAAGGGAAAGTGCCTTGTGGGAGTAGGTTAGACCTTCTAATATGATCAATGGCCTGATGTTACCTAGCATAAAGAAATAAAAGCCCTAACTTGAAAAGTGCATTAATTCTTTCGGGCTATTTAGTATAATTTAATGCACCATATAGTGCCCGGGGGTATTGAAAGAGTTAAACTCCCCAGACAAAATGAAGAATTACTCTCTTTTTCCTGGAAATATCAGGCCCATATGTATAGAGAGAACTTTATTAGCAAGGGTATTAAAATTGGTTTCACTGTAAGCGATTTTCCGAGGTTCCATTTCTGTGCCATCTGTCCTTTTTTTCCTTACCAGTAAAAGCAATAAAATGTACATGTTCACTAAAAAGAAAGGAATTGAGTTTTATGGCATTCAAGGGACATTAAAATTCCTTTCTTTTGTAGAATATGTCTTGATCTTTCAGAATATTATTTTAACAACTGATTTCTAATATATCTATAGCAATTTATTCATATTTTGTATTAATGGTCACATAGGCAAACTGGGTAAAAACCAGGAACAAAACAAACCCCAAGTGATGTAAGCAATCATTGCCACTGAGAATAGAAACAGTGGCTGTAGTTTTGATATAGAGATGAGAATCACCACAAATGACACATGAAATAGGGCTATCCTTGCCTTCATGCTGGCCTTGTATTTTTTTCAAAAGACATTTAAATTAATAGGTATTGGTTCTTTTACAGAAATGCTCCTAACTTCGTGGCCTTGGATCTGATCACAATAGACTACCTTTGATAAAAAAGAAAAGAAATATTCAATCAACCATGACCATTAGCATCAATTTTTGTTAATAAAATGCCCTCTCTCCCAACAATGCAGGCCAACTGGGGCTCTTACCTACCCCTCTTGTCTATGCTTTTGCCTGCAGTCAAGTTTCTTTTATGGAATGTTTTCCGGTACTTGTTTAACCTTCAAACTAATAGCACTAACCACTTTAAACCAAATAAGAGTTTTCAACTGTAATTTAACACCCAACCCAATGGCCTCTGGGTTTATAAAAGAATCATATTAAATACTGCCATGAAGAAATTTGGCCGAAATGAAGAAAGAAAACCAAATGACCATTTAGTTAGTGCTAGAGTTTTGATTTTTATGTAATATAAATATGGCACCACCTAAAATCTTTTGGGCTGGAATATATCATTCTGTGATGGTAATAATATTCTGAACTGAACTTGTTTTAATGCACTGATCCCTATTTATTTTGCAAAGAAATAAAGAGTGTTATGCATGTTATTCAGCAAGAGAAAAGTCTAGTACAGGAAGCTTAACTTCCCTTCCTGAAGATGTTCTTTGAGTAAGAAACGAGTCAAGGATAGAGCTTAAAATAACATACTATTGATTTTTCTGGGCCATTAGATCACAAGTATTTCATTCAACTGCAGGTTTCACACTTTACCAGAATGCAGTAGCACCTTATCTCTATGAGCCTTTATGGTTTTTAAAGTCCTTTCTTGTCCATTATCTAATTTGATCTTCAGAACATCCCTGTGTGCTAGTTGGTTCTCTGAACTTCGGTTTTCTCTGTCCTAAAATGAGGATGTGTGGTTTACCCAAGCTTGAAACTGGTCAACCACAGAGCAAGTTCACAGGTCCAGAAACGGGCCTTTCTTCTGTACCATAGCCTTTGTTAGAACAATGAAACTGAAAATGTCTCTTGATTTGTTAAAACAATACTTAGAAATAGCATATATATATATATATTTTTTTTTTTTAACTGACAGGGTAACACATGACTTTTGCTAAAGATAGGGAGAATACAAAAAATAAAAGGAATAATCATCCTCATATGCCTCCAAAAGGTAAAAAATACTAATAATTTCTTTCCAATCTCTCACCTGTGTATTTGTGTCATAGCTGACATGTTGTATTTTTATTTTTGTGTTCTGATTACTTCCACTGGCATTGCAACACAAATGTAATACTATGATAATAAAAACTCTATTTCATTTTCATGGTGACTTAGTAACAATAACCACATACTTCAACACTTATGTCACTTTTCCCTATTTTCTATATATTGCTATATAGAAAAGTTTTGAGTCGAGTAGGATAAGTGAACACCTTTGTTCCTAGAGTATTAATTTAATGCCGGCTACTCAGACTTTTCTTTCTAGAAAATTTAGTTTTGACAATTAAATTCCATTAAAATTCTAGTTTGCAAATTAAAAAAAATAAACAATGTTTTAAAAGATGTGGCTTTTAGAGAAATACTCCTAATTTCTAGCAGTGGAGTCCTTGGACCTGATAACTTGCATTCAAATCCCAATGCTAGCTCTTATTCTTGTTAAAGTGAAGAACCTTAACCAAAATGCTTAACTACTTTGATCTTCGGATTCTTCATGTTTAAAATGATGATAATAATATAGATCACAGAAGCCATTGCTTTGATGTTTACAAGTCAAAAAGGATGCAGCACTTAGAATAAGCTGAAATATATCAAGTTGTCAATAAATACTACATATTATCTACAACCCCAGCACATATACAGACACATATGATATATGTGTTGTATCATGTATACAACCCCATGACATAGTGTTTGCTATTGAACTGGGAAGTTAAAAGAGATGTTTCTTAAAAAAAAAGAAAAAAGAAAAAGAAAAAAGATGTTTCTTCTGAGCCCCAGGTGATAAAATAATATGCCAAGAAAATGCTAAAGGAATGGGCAAAGAGAGGAGGCACAACAATTGATATTTAATATCAGATCAATGCCAAATTTCCACATTATCTGGTCATGGATCTCTATTTTGCTCCATTGGTGAATTTTTTTTCTCTGTTCCATTACCATAGTCTTAATTTTAATAAATTTATTATGGGTTAATAATCAGTATAATATGTCATCCACCCTGTCCCACTTCAGGAGTTTCTTGGCCGTTCTTGGACCACTGCATTTCCATATCAAAGTTAGAATTGACATGTCAAATTTCATTAAAAATAAATGAAAATACCGAGATTTTGCTTAGAATTATGTTTGTCAATTTGGATATGTTTGAAATATTTCTGATAATAGGCTTCTAATAGATGAAAAACGTACACAGGTTTTTTATAATATCTTTCAATATAATATTCTAATATCACAACAAAAGTTGTGTCTAACTTCTTTGGTTTATTCTTTTTTTTTAATTTTCTAAAAATTTCATTTCTTTTCAGCATAACATAATTCATAGTTTTACAACACACCCAGTGCTCCATGCAATGCGTGCCCTCCATAATACCCACCACCTGGCCCCCCCAACCTCCCACCCCCGCCCCTTCAAAACCCTCAGGTGGTTTTTCAGAGTCCATAGTCTCTCATGGTTCATCTCCCCCCCAATTTCCCTCAACTCCCTTCTCCTCTCCATCTCCCCATGTCCTCCGTGTTATTTGTTATGCTCCGCAAATAAGTGAAACCATATGATAGTTGACTCTCTCTGCTTGACTTATTTCACTCAGCATAATGTCTTCCAGTCCCGTCCATGTTGCTACAAAAGTTGGGTATTCATCCTTTCTGATGGAGACATAATACTCCATAGTGTATATGGACCACATCTTCCTTATCCATTCGTCCATGGAAGGGCATCTTGGTTCTTTCCACAGTTTGGCGACCGTGGCCATTGCTGCTATAAACATTGGGGTACAGATGGCCCTTCTTTTCACCACATCTGTATCCTTGGGGTAAATACCCAGTAGCGCAATTGCAGGGTCATAGGGAAGCTCTATGTTTAACTTCTTGAGGAATCTCCACACTGTTCTCCAGAGTGGCTGCACCA
>PISX010006261.1:0-99019 GCA_004024625.1 Mellivora capensis
GGTCATGTGAGTCACACGGGAAGATCCAGGCCACCCCGCCTTGGAGGCTACCCTCCATGGTGGGACCATGGCCCTCGGCACCTCCGTGTGTGGATAACCAGGTACAGTTCCCGCATTCCCATGTCACAAGTTGATCTTGTCATTCGGCTCGGGGTCACCAGCCCTACTGCTAGGCAAGGAGGGTTTGCAGAAGAACAGAGAAGGTGGGAGATGCTGCCTCAGAGAGCGAGCTCCTTGTCCTACCAGCGATGCTTTGCATCCTCTGCCCTTTGCTGCCCCAAGGACAGTCCCTACAGCATTAGCTGAAAAACATTATCATGTGCTATTAAATGACATCCACTTGGGTTTTGCCAAAGAAGAGACTTCGAAGGAGCTAACCAGACTCCTCAGCTTTCAGTGAAGGCTCCTCTGACTTAGCCCACGCGCGCCCCAGCCCGAGGGGACACCAGGCAGACAAGCCCCTTAGTGGCTGATGCGCTTGGCTCACCCCTCAAAGAGCACCTTTGGGCCCCTTCGCTGTGCTGTGGGTGCCACAGAGGCCCCCAGAGTTCTTCCCCTCCTCCTACTCCTCAGGAAGAGGGTTGCACCCCTCAAAGCCAGCCGGCCTCCCACCGCCACGCGCAAATTAACCTGGGGGCACACACGCGTCCAGTCTATAACAACAAATAAAGATTAGAAGTTATTTGATAGGAAACAGCACAGAAACTATTGCCACAGATATTTTGAATTTATCTACATGGGCACTTTGGTGCCCATCCATGGTTACAAGGTCACACCTTGCTGTCTGATCTTGAATGCAAAAGAAACATAGTGAAAAGTTTGCTTTTCTTCCTTGAGAGTGTGGATTAGGGAGCCTGAGACGGAGCATGGGCCTGCAGGCAGGGAGGGGGCATGAGATCCTCTCTCCCAGGAAGTGCTCTTAACCCGTCCAATGAAAGCGCGCCTTGCGGTCCATCTGGCCACTGCGTCCCGCCTGTCCCGCCCGAGTCACCAAGGGAACAGCTGTGGGTCCCTGCAAGCACCCACTCCACGGGCAGCCTGCCTGGCACTGCTGTGCACGCCCCTTAGTGTAGACATTTACTTGGGGGGCTGAGCGTCGTGTCAAGCACACCTGGATGCCTCCAGGTAATCAGGAGAAAACTCCTAGTGGAAGGGAAACAACATACCTTTGCATAATTGGAATGTGGGTGCAGAGGGAGGTAATTACCCTCTTTGGAATGGAGCAGTTTTGCTTCCTGTTGGAAAGGAGGTAGACACAGTCGAAGGCTCTCGTTAGGGCTTCCTGCTGTATTCAATTAGCTTTCTAGAGGATGCTGGAAAGGAGGCTCCGTTACCAGAGCCAGGATTTAGGAGATCCCAGAGAAACCCGTCCCCCCTGCTCCGGGGGAGTGCCACCTTGTGATCGGGGTGGAACCCGAGGTGGGGAATGACGTGATCAGTACTGGCTTCGGCGTGTCACCAGGGCCTGGGTCAGACAGGCCACCTTCCCATGCAGTGTTCAGAAGGGCACTGACACCGAGTAACTCCTAGGGGACTGTGGTGAGAAGAGGGAGGACCCAGCTCTCTGAAGGCTGAGCCCCCCAGCCTCTGCGCACTCGGCAGGGACAATGGCGCTGCCCACATGGGACTGGCTCGGGCAGCCGGCTGGACCTCGTCGGTTCAGGCCAAGCACATGAAAGCAGGAAGCAGTTAACTTCAAGCCAAGAGCTTCGTGTTTTCAGAAAATGGACCAGACGGCAGGAAGGAGTGCGGGTTTGCTTTGAGAGCAGTAAACAAAGTCTGGGCCAGCTGCCAGGGAGGAGCGCGGACATCTCCAGCAGGTCCTAGAAAGCTCAGGCGGCTGGGGGTAGTGCATATGCCATTCCTTCCCGTGCCCCTGGGGGAAAAGCCCCTAGGGTGGGCCCCGCCCTGGAGTAAACCTGACCTGGGGCTACAGGATGGAGCAGCGGAGCCAGGTGGCACCGGCCCGGGCTCTCGCCCCAGGACGCTCCAGCCGGCCAGCAGCTCCTTCTTGTCTGGGTTCCCTTATCCTTCATGCTCATTAGGGAGGGCCCGGCTCACTCTCCGCCTGAAGCTCCCCTCCTCCTCTGCAAGGACTCCGACAGGTGCGTGAGAGAGCTCTGCAGAGATGGACGCCCAGTATGTCATCTTACACCATTGCAGGTTAACCCGCCTCTGTTTCCTTTTAGGGGAAACCTGCTCCCTGGGGACGCCGCTCGACGCAGTTCAAAGCCAAGCCTCTAATCTTACAAAGTTGCTGTGGGAGTGATTGTTTCTGGACATCCTCCGGCTTCACTGGATGGCAGAGCGAGATGCCCTGTAAAACGATATAACCACATGGCCTGAGAGAGGGCACGTTCGTAAAACCTTGTCTTTGCTTCTTTTGGCAGGACACGCCCATCTCCGCCGCTCAGCAGGGCAATGAGCGTCCCCTGCACGAACGGGTGAGATCGCCGGGATGTTTTGAGCTTCCTTTGGACAGCATGGACATTTTTAACAGAGGACGGCTGGTGATGATACACAAGATCCCAATAATGTGACAGCGGTAACCGCATCCGCGGGTAAAGACACGGCACGGCCCGGTAAGCTTGGGTAATATGCTGACTCATGGAACGGACTCTCTGACACGTGGGGCGATGGACCCAGCCAGTCGGCACCCCGCTGGCGTGGGGCCTGCCTCATTTCCGCTCTGGACCTCAGGGAGCCCTCTGGGTGCCCGGCCAGCGATGACACAGCGCAGCTGCTGTCCGGCAGCAGAGACCAGCCCAGCCGCACGGGCTGCCGACAGCAGCTCATTAGCGCGTCCAGGTGAGGGAGCGTGCTCGTCCGCCCCGACAGCCTCGGCTCCCGTGCGCTGCCCTTGACCATGTCGGCGAGGGGCGTCCCTCGCTCTTTCTGGTGCTTCTGCAGGCGTAGCCTCTGCTAGGAGACATACTTGTTTCTGCTAATGTCCAGCCTGCCTCTGTCCTTCCCTTTCCCCTGGAATAAATACTCACTGCAGATGGATAGCCCTTCAAAGCCAAGGCGAGTTTCTGTGTTTGCTTAATGCTCTTCGGTCTCCTATTCTGCCCATTCTCTGTATTAGGCAGTAAATCAAAGCTCTTAACAACCATAATACACTTTGATAGATTATTTGCATAACTGGTTCTCATTTAAACAAGAGACTAGTTCACTGAAAGCCTAAAATGGCAGGGCGGGGACTGAGACTTTGGCCTTCTTGTTTTTCCAGTATGGCAAATCGGTTTCAGTCCCAGGGCCTTTGCACATGCTGGTCCCTTGGACTTTGATGATCTTCCTCTGAATCTCCACCCAGAGGGCCCCCTCAGGGCTCTGTTCAAGGGTCACCTTCTAAGAGAGGTCTTTTCTGGCCAGCACAGAAGGTAATGATCCTGCCATTTCCCCCAAGCTAGCCTCTCTATACTGTTCCCTGTCCTGTTCGTCTTCCACTCTTGTTCAGTGACTTGCTTGTCACTGGAAGTTCTGTGAGTGCTAGGAGGCAGGCTTCCTCCCCACACTGCGTCCAGTGCCTGGAAGAGTGCCCAACACAGAGGAGGACACACGATAAACGTTGCTGAAGACACAAATGGTGGAGAAAGGAAAGGTTCTCAGTGACATGTTTCAAATTTGCAGGCACATAGAGTGACATGGCTTCTCAATTATTTGAAGACAAACACCTTCACAGTCATGGTCATGCTTTTCTATGTCTTCTGGGTGGGAAAAACAGTGAATTTCCTGGTCTAGTGATTCTTGTCATGAATTAGTGTCAAACGAATTTCCCCATTGCCTCCGGGTAGCTGAGTGAGTGAGGGACCAGAGCTAAGGATATCCTACCAGAATTGGGTTCACATGTCATCTCAGTCATTTTAAATGTGTGCATTTTTCCCTGAGAAAGCGGAGGTGTTCTCACGACATAAGATCATACGTTGTTAATAGACCTGTCCCTGTGTGTATTTCCTTTCCCTCACTGTACAGGTCACAGTAAACACGTGTTAGTTAAACCATCAATCACTCCGCTGTGGGTGATGATTTTGGTGCTTGTCCATGTGCACCACGGTCCTTGGGACTAAGTCCTTCATTCAGTTCGGAATCATGCCGAGTTTAAAAATCCTTGGGAGAAAAGGAAACCTAATAAAAGGTATATATTTCAAAAATCAAACCCCATGATCATGTTATACAAAGGAAGCCGGTATTTTTGAAGTCAGATCTACATACACGATGTGTCTCCCCTTCTTCCTTAGACTGAGAGCCCTGTCACATTTGGGGGTGTGAAGCTCCCAGTTCCAAGTCTGTCCCACAGCTTCTCCTGCAGCTTCTACATGTGTCTAAAGTCTAGCCTGTGAGGCTCAACCAGAAGGTTCACTTATAAAGCAGCTGACTTCGTGCCCCCTTCACCATTTTTGTTGGAAAAGCACGTGTGATGGCTGGAGCTGCAGAAGCCACATTGGGCCATGAAGAAAACCTGAAGATAGAAGACGTGCACTGGGGATGGCAAAGCTTAATGACAGAAGGAGCTGTGATCCTGGGAAACCTCATGAAATGTCCACATCGGGTCTCATTTTACCTGAGAGAATAAACCCTTTGTTTGAACCATTGTTGTTTTGGTTTTTCTGGTCTAGGGAGCTACGTGTAATTCCTGCACATTAGGTATTGAGGGAATACTGGGATTAAATATCAGTCACTTATTATAATTCTGATGTATTTTAATTTCCTGAGTAAGATTATGCATTCATAAAGCTAATAAACAAGGTAAATTTTGAGCAATAATGCACACATACAGTATAAGCGCTCAAAACTGATGAGGCCACTTGGACTGGCACCGCTGGAAGTGTACAGGACACAGGCCGTCGTTCAGAATCCTCAGCCAACACTCGGTCAGCCTACTCCCTATCAGGTGTTGCGTTAGCTCTCCCGAAGCACAGCGGCAAAGACCTGGCACTTGGAGCGAGAGCTCTGACTGATGACTCGCTGTTTATGAGCTATGTGACCCTGAGCTGCACCGTCTCTCTGAGCTCCAGTGCTCTGGGTCACACTTAGCCCTTGAGGGTTTGTGAACCCAGAGAAGTGAGTAACCAGCTCTGCTTAGGTGAGTTGGAAATAGGTTGTGTTGTCATTAAGCCTGCTCACCCAATGTTTCTGGATCTCCTCCTTCTGGTCCATGGTGCTTCCCATCCCCTTCGAAGATGTGGACATAGCATGCGCTTGGTTCCGTGAGAAATGAGCAGAAGTGATGACATGCCTCACTTCAGACTGTAAATTTTAAGAAACGGTGGACAATTTGCATTGTTTCCTACCACGCAGTGGTCCTGGGAGCAAATCTGTGTGCCTCCATCCACCCTGGTCTCTAGTGACTACATAAGCTAGACCTCGCTCCTCCCTCCGCCCGCTCACGTTGGAGATGTCATTGTGAGAATTTCGCCTCTGAGACCCAGGTTTGCTTCTCACTGCGGCATCGCCTGGCTCATCCTGACTGGTCCAGCTGACGAGGCCCGTCTTGAAGCCGGCGTACAGGTGTCCAGGACAAGAAGGTGCCCTCGATGCTCGAGGGTGAAGGGGGCAGAGCCTTGAAAGGGTTCACACGGGCCATGAGTTCAGTGTAACCGTTACCAGCACTAGGAGCGTGGGACAGAGAAGCAGAAGCTGAGTCCGGTTTGGTGGATGGGGGGCAGGGTGTATAGTCTGTGGCAACTTTCATGAGGCCAAGTCCCCAGAAATGATTCAAACTCGGAAACCATTCAGCCGAATCTCCAGATTCAATACACTAAGGGCTCTGAAATGAATCTGTAAACAAAAGTCAGAATAAGATCAAAAGCGGAATGAAGTCCGAAAGCAACGAATTAGGACCAAGCAACACTGGCACGGCACTAATGCATTAGGAGCGTAAGGAGCAGTTACGGTTGAAGGGAATTACTGACGCGGAGGAAACTCTACATAGTGAATACGGAGGTAAAACGGAGAACGGTATCAAGACATTTACAAAGAAGCTAATGACTGGATATGAAGAAGCATCAGAGATAAAACCCATCCAATAATCATTGCCCCTAAAGTACAAAACTCAATAAATTTCAAAATAAGAGGTTTCCAAAGGTATAATACAAGAACATTTTCAACAAGTCCAGCAGTTCTTACCGGCGTCATTCTGTCTCCATCTGGTAGGCTGGGGGCGGCTCCCGGACTTTGGCAAGACTCAGGCACGGACGAGCAGAAGGGGTGGCCGCGGTGGGAGCCGCGATGGGCCCATCGAAGGCCATGGGCTGTGTCTACCAGGCTCAGGAAGTTCGACTCCCTGTAAGAAAATGGGCTAGGGGAAGGGCAGAGCATCTTCAACCAAGATGGAGAGATGGTCACGCGTGGCTTTTGTAAGGACGTTCTGTCCCTTTGGCTGCGCCAGGTTTCGTCATCTCTCGAAGTTGTATTACTGGTGGTCACCTAGCAGCAGGACTTGATAACATGGGAGATGGTCAGGACTGACCTAAGACCCTGATCTTGTCCTCAGGTTTTTAGACCTTTACTACAGATTCTTTCTTTTTTTTTTTTTTTTAAGATTTTATTTATTTGAGAGGTGGGGTGTAAGAAACAGAGCGCGAGAGTGGGGTGAGGGGCAGAGGAAGCAGACTGTCCACTGAGCAGGCAGCTGGACACAGGACTCGATCCCAGGACCCCGGGATCATGACCCGAGCCAAAAGCCAATGCCTAACTGACTGGGCCACCCAGGCGCCCTTTACTGCAGATTCTTAAACACTTCCTGGCTACATACTTGCACTACAAAGTAAACTGGGCATAATCATTCTCCTGTTCCTGCGCAAACCCAATGCCGAGTAGAGTCCCCGTCTTCAGCGATGCCAGGACCAGAAACAGCAGCGGCTCCAAGGGCCTCCAGGCCGCGCTGCTGCAGGGTCATCTGGGACAGCCGCCTCTGCTCCCGGAGCTGAGCAAGGCCGGAAGGGCCCGCGGAGTTCACGTGACCCGCCACCCGCTCTCCATTCCCTTCCAAAAACGGCCCATTTCTTCAGGCTTCCGAGAACGAAAACTACAATCCTTTCAGCATCAGTATTGCCAGTCAATAATCCTCGTTATTATCAAGTTATTCCTTGTGGAAAATGAACACGTCTCTCCCACTGCCTTTCGTCCCTTTCTCTGGTGCTATCTTCTTTCAAGAAGGTCGGTGACAAATCTCTTTTCTTATCATAGCCTCTAACGGCACTGATGGGGATAAATCACGGCGGCTTTCTCTCTTCCAACCTAAACAGTCCTTGCTTTTAGAGCTGCTGCAAAGGCCCAACTTTCCGTCCTTTGTATCCTGAGCGTTCACAACATAGCTTCCAGCGTTGTATGGAGTAACAGAGAAGCCCGCATAAGACTGGTGGAGTGAGTCCAGGGTCCGGAAAACAACAGTTCCGCAAACACAGGCTGGCATCACTACTATGTCTTTGATCAAACTAAACTCACCACTTTATTCCACGGGTACGTTCCTAGGGGCCCCCTTTCCGAAGCCGCTCGGAGATTGGGGTGCACACACCTTGAACGTAGAGGGCCTGTTTGAGGTCTCCTTGCACTGGAAAGGGTTCTGATCATGGGTCCACTTTCTGCTGCCCGTGCAGCCGCAGCAGCCCTGCCCTGCGAGACCCCACGCCCTCTTCGAGCTGGTCACCAGCATGCAACACCCCCGGTGCCTGGCGTGTCCCGGGATGCCGGCGGCTTCTAGGCTCAGGGATGAGCCTCGTCCCCAGCTGCGGGGATCTCCCTCCCCAGGGAACAGCATCACGATGGTCATGGACCTGGTTCTGGTCTGTGGGAGTGAGGTCTGGCTGCTCTGGGACCATTTGCATCCCTTCCAAAAGTACCCAAGGACGAGCGACTGTCTTCATTGGATATTTTGACAGGAGGATATGCCCTATGGGGCCACTGCACCCATCTTATAAGCACAAGGGGACGAGTCTGAGAAAGAAAAACCAAGATGCTGAGCGTGGCTAAGTAGAAGGTGAGAAGGTCCTGGGCCCCTGACCAGGCCAAGTAGCTGCCTAAATAATCCAGCCCTGGACCCCTGTTACCGGATATAACAAATCCCTTTACTGTTCAGTGGTTCTCAAAGTGCGGTCCCAGACCAGCAGCCCCAGCAGCCCCTGGGACGGTCGCTAGAAATGCAAATCCTTGAGCCCCAGCCCCCAGATGACCGAAAAGAAAGTCCGGGGACCGGCCATCGGGAGATCTGGTCTAACAAGAAGTTGGGGTGATTCTGATCCCTCCGCGTGCTGGAGAGCAGACGTCAGCCACTGCCCTGGGTTTTCTGTCATCCGAAGTAAACTCTGCCTCGTGAATACCTGCACAGTACTTCACACCCCCTTTCCTGGGAAATGCAATCAATTTGACGTTTTTGTTCTACGTGGGGGTCACCGGGGAATCGTGATGTCTGAGATGGGCAGGCTGGAGAGAGGGGGCTGGGGCCGCTCAGGCAACGTTCTTGAGGTGTAAGGAATTTTGTGAAAATTCAGAGCTTTTAGAGTTCCCGTCCTCGGTGGAAGGAGTGCACTCTGGAAAAGACGGGAAACCAACCAACCAACCAACCAACCCAGGAGGCACAGCTCAGGTCAGAGGAGCCCAGAACTCTCTACAAGTCAGGGCAAAGGCCATGAGTCACTCCAGGGCTGGGCGGACGCAAGGACGTCGTTCTAGCACGAAGTCAAGGAGGTACTAAGGACAGGCAGGCAGGAATCTGCCCGACAGCTCAACAGCGTCCCTCGGAGAGGCGGGAACGAGCTGCGGAGCAGGACAGAGCCCCCGGCCGGATCCCAGAGGGATGGTCACGTTGCCCAGCTCTCAAGGGCACAAGGCCACACAGCCCTGTCTCCCGGATCACTGCTAAAGCAAGATTCGGAGACTTCACATTCCACCGAGTTGTATCCATCAAAGAAGCGCGGGAGGCCGGCGCAGGGGAGCAGAGATGAAGAAGACACAGGGCACATTTCAAGGCACCTATTATCATCCCTTGTCCTTCAAGCGGGGCATCAAAGCACCGCTACGATAGGTCCGTCGTGCTGGCTTCACCCAAATGCTCGCACACCTCATCTCCTCGGACCTCCCTGCACCCGCGGGCGGACAGCCTACTCCGTCCTGTCTGACCGGGGGCCCCAGGTCTTACAGGACAGCTCGGATACTGGACCTCCGCGGAGGACAGGCCGGGAGACCAGGAGCGAGACGTGTCTTCCAAGCTCACTACGGAGACCCTCCACGCGTCAGAAACACGCTCTTCCCAAAATCAAAAGAGGGGGATCTCTATCCTTCACATTGTTCTGTCCTACGACACTTCACCTTCTCCTCCAAGTTTCTAGATCACTTTCAAGCGAATGCTCCTGGCATTTGCAGATTTTGGCAATGACTCCCCACTTCATTTGTGATGAGATCTTTTGAGTAAATCCATTTGCCGATTCCTACTTTACATGACTCTCACAGAATGGCACCCATGACCTGCTCTTTTCGTTAAAATAGATTTCGCGGGCTCTCTGCTCAGCAGGGAGCCTGCTTCCTCCTCTCTCTCTGCCTAATTGTGATCTCTATCTGTCAAATAAATAAATAAAATATTAAAAAAAAAAGGGGGGCGCCTGGGTGGCTCAGTGGGTTAAAGCCTCTGCCTTTGGCTCAGGTCATGATCCCAGGACCTGGGATCGAGCCCCACATCGGGCTCTCTGCTCAGCAGGGAGCCTGCTTTCTCCTCTCTCTCTGCCTGCCTCTCTGCCTGATTGTGATCTCTATCTGTCAAATAAATAAATAAAATATTTAAAAAAAAATAGATTTCGGAGGCATCAGACCTGGCAGCCCATCTTCCCCCTGTGGCTAACGGGAGCCCCCCACCCCCGCCCCGTCACGGCGTCATCTGTCCCACCTCCATCCAGCCGTCCTGCCACCTCCAAGTCCCCAGACAACCCGACACAGAGTACGTCAGTCTCAGGACATAAAAACCAACATTTAAAATCATCTTCCCAACTGCTCCGGTTCTACTTGCTCAAAAGAGGGGACACCCACGTGTTGTATTCCTGTGACGTGAAGGTAACGTGGAGGGGCGGAAAAATTATTTCCAACAAGGAGGTAAAGTTGTTCTCGATAAAAATCAAGAGTCATCATTTTTATATTTTCTGCCTCCTAAATTGCACCTGCCGGCCACCGCGGTGACCCTGCCTGGCGGCTTCGGTTCACCCCTCACGCGGGCATCCCCAGGGGCAGCAGGGCCAGGAGCGTGAGCGTGCCCACCGGCTCGGACCCTGGCTCCTGGGCTCAGCGCTCCGTGCCCCCACGCTTCTGCCGCGTCATCTGTAAAACGGGTCGGGGCTCCAACCGCCGGGGTGGTCAGGGACTACAAAGGACTTGGTGTGGGGACGGACTCGGAACAGCGGGCAGCCAGCACACCAGGAGCAGTCTGAGTGTTTTGCGCAGTAACATCTTTGTTTTCCTAATACACTTCCTTTTCGTGAGTTCTGTCATTTGGGGACCATTATCAGGCTCCCGGGATGAAAACATTTAAATTACGAGGCATCAAAGTATTTGAAGAGCTTCGTGTTTACTTTTTCACTCTCAAACAGCAGGAGTGGCTTTACGCGAAACTCAACATCCACACGGAAGAAGACATCCTCGAGGCGCTTTTCATTTCATAAATAATGTATTTTATTTTATTGCATATGGCTGTTAAGGAGAGCATCCATGATCAATACAGACTAAGTACAATGCACTACTCTAGGCCCGTTGTCGCCGTCTCCAGCAGTGTCTCATCGACGCTTTATGTACAGCGTGGACAGTGGAAGACAGAGCAAGTAAGTCTTTCGTCATATCACAATAGCAAGAAATATATTTAACATCTTGATATCCAGAAACAATACGTAGCCAAAAAGAAAACACTGTTTAATAACTGTTAAAGTTTATATAGCAAAAAATATTTTAAATTTAAGGTAAGTCAGGCAAAATGTACAAAGACCCAATATACATTGTGAAGTTTTAGCAAACATAACATTTATACATTTTGGTTCCATTCTGTAAACTAAATTAAAAATGTAAATATTGCATATGCCTTTTTTTTTCTTTTTTGAAATGTACAGGATAGAGGAAAATTTAGTATATTATCAACTTTTTATTCTGCTTGTTGTAAGCTGCAGTATGAACGGGAGCCACGGGGAAGACCAAGACCTACTGTAAGTGCAGAGCACGATTTACCCACCCCGGACGTGCGCACGCTGTGTCCAACAGGGTCTGCACTCAGTCCTACTGGACCGGGGGGACTACATAGCAAATACCACCCCCCGATCCCGAGTCCCCAAAACTAAATGCAAATTTCAGGATGTTTTTTATACAATTTCATAAAGTACATGTATCATACACTAAAACTGACCCTTGAGCTAACATCGTACAGTCCATACGCTGTTGCGATGTGTAATTTTAGAAAAGTAAAACTTTAAAAATGTTCTGGGGGATCACTTTACATTCAACTTTGTCTTGCAGTACAATCCTCTGTTCTAGAAGTCAGCATGGAAGCAGGAAGACATTTGCATTGCCATTAAATATTTTTTTAAGACATTGAATTTTTTTGGTCTTCCTTCTAAAAAGCCTCATTTTATTAATGCATTATTCTATAGTGATATATATCTATATATTTATATATATTTTTTCTCCAAAAAGAAAAAAAAAGCTCCCCTCTCCAGTGAATTAGTGTAACCTCTACAGGACTACGCCCAGCACACAGGCACTGCAGACGTGCCCGTGGGAGGGGCCTCTGCAGCCCTCCGCCACCCGCCAAGGGGGCAGCAAGGTCACAGGACATTCTGCTGGTCAAGGTCAGCAGTTGCGGGTGACACCTGCGGAAATCAGAACACTGGAAACATATAATGAGGGTAGTCTTGTCGGGAATTTTTCGACAAGTCAGATGTACCGTGAGGTTTTTCTTTGTCTCCTCCTTTTTCTTCTTCCCTTATCAACAAAGGGGCCAGAACAGCTCTTCTACCGAGTTCTTTGCTTCCCTTGTCTTTTTTTGAGTTTGTGTGTGTGTGTGTGTCGGTGTGTGTGTGTTTTAATTGTTGCTCAGGGCAGCCTCATTGGCTGACACAACAGCATCGAGTAAAGATAACACACTTTTTTTTTCTTTTAAATCTGCCAAAGCCGTGACCACCCTGGGATCGCAGCATGCCTATGTGAATTTTTGGTTAAAGAAATGCAAGCTCAAGGTTAAGGACAGCAGAGACATCTGAGCTTGTGAACAGGACCAAAGGCTTTTGCAGTCTGAAGCACCTACAGAAACATCGACAGAGAGAAGAGTCAACAAGTCTGGTAAAGGTAAAAACAGATATTTACCCCCTGCCCCAACCCCCCCCACTCCCCAATATAGTTAATGATGTTTTCAAAAGTAGGTTGCTTCAGTTACACATCATTATCGTTATTTATGAATCCATCTTCGAAGTCCAATCCCAAATTGCCTTTCCGTCGAGAAACGTCAGTCCCACACTGGGCTCTGTCTGAGTAAACACGCAGGGACCTGGACTGGAGCCCGTGGAGCAGATGCGTCCTGGGACCAGTTAATAAGGCTGAAGGGCCGTCCTCGAGCCGCGCTCAGCAGAGACACGCAGAGGTCCCGCCAGCCCCCCCGCCGCACAAATCCGGCTTCACCTGGAACTGAGGTAGGACTGTGGTAGGTCTGAGTGCATGCCAGCAAATGCCAGAGTTCGCCACCTCCGTGGGCATCGGTAGAAGCTCCCAGCATGCCGAGGGATCAATTTGCTTTGCCAAAATGAAAGTAAGAAGAAATTAAGACACTGGCCGTGGTTTAGAAGGCCAATGGGAACATCCAATTTTCTTGAGAGTAACTTCCTCGGTGAATTTTGTCAACAAACACACACACACAGCACGAACAGCAGAGTGATGAGTGCCCCTCCCCCGCGCAGGAGCCAGGAGAGGTGCAGGCGTCCTCGTCTTGTCGGTTCAGAGTCTAACACGGTCACAGATGTTCCCAAACCTAGTCATTGCTCAGATCCCAAAGAAAATGTAAGCAGCTTCAGATTTAAAAACAGAACAAAAAAACCCCGCACTGAGCATCTTCCTTTGATGTCATTCTCTGATGTGTGACGTCCTAGTGATCAAGCCAGACAGATCCTCACTCTGGAAGAGAAAGGAAAGAAGTCAGTGGTGACTGTTGCAGGAACAGAGCCATCCTGAGTGAGAAAAAGTCCCCTCACGACCCGTGTCACTTGCAGGCGTGATGCACTCTGGGAATAACCATCTCTTCATTGTGTTTTCTAGGGTGGGTCACCCCCTGCACACACACTCCACGCCCCTGGAAGCACGGCCCAGGGCTAGTGACTGGTGAGGGTCGTGCATGCTCTCTGGTGAGGCCAGGCTTGGACTGGACACAGAGACAGGACGCCGCCCCTGCCCTCGGGGACAGAAGGCATGGAGCCAGTGGCTGGCCAGCCTGCCGCCCAGGGCCCAGCTCTCAGCAGGGGCTGCGGGGGAAGCTCACAAGGGGACGGACGCCAGGGCCTGGTAGCACGTCCTGGAAATCACGCCATCAGGGGTTGGTGGGAACATGGGACAGGCAGTGAGTCTGCACCTGCCTCGGAAAACCATCCCCCTGGATCATATATCCCGCTCTGAAAACGGCCAGGACCACACACATTACTGCCGGGACACACTTGTCGTCCCACACCCTCCTTGTGGGCCTCGCCGCCCTGGGGCCAGGTTAGGTCACTGACTCCCAAGAGCCCACTGATGACACAGCCGTCAGACCCCAACCCGCCCTAACAGCTTCCTGCCTTCCAGGCCCAAGGATCAAACTTCTTCAACCTGTTCCTAATTTCCATCGTTTCCGGCATGTTTTTAACTTCCTGTGTTCTTTAATGGACAGACCGAGTTGGAGACTTCGCCATTTCATAGCAAACTGCCTTTCTTTTTAAACTTCTTGTTTGTTTGTTTTTTTTTAAGATTTTATTCATTTTGGGGAGAGAGAAGGCACGATAACAAGAACGAGCAGGGGTTGGGGGGGCAGAGGGAGAAGCAGGCTCCCCGCTGAGCAAGGAGCCCGACGCGGGACTCGATCCCAGGACCCTGAGATCATGCCCTGAGCCAAAGGCAGACGCTTCACCCCCTAAGCCCCCCAGGTGCCCAAAGCTTCCTGGTTTTTTAACCAAATTGCCGAGTGGTCTGTTTGCATCCCCCCCCTCCCCCACCCCCGCTACTTCAACGTCGTCCCCGCGAGAGCCCGTGTGACGGCCTGACCTGAACGTCGGGGCCCCTCCAACCGCGGGAGCTGCCAAATTCCACCTCGGCCTCCCTCCTCTCCCCAAACACAAGCTCGCACTTTGTCCTGAGGCTCCGAGTGGGAGGCGAGTCCCCGGAGGGCCCGAGCGGGTGTTCGGGGCACTGGATCTGCCAACACGAAGGTCTGGGGTCGCGGCTGACTTTAATGATTAGCCAAACGCGCTGGACTTGTCTCCCGCTAACCCCACACCCACCCCCTCGAGGCCCGCTAAGCAAGTGCATCCCTCCACCTCCCAAGCGGAAGCACAGTCCCAGAAACCCGCATCTGCCGCTCCTGAGGACGTGCTCCCGTTCGACTCGCGGGGCCTGGTGGCCGAGCACACCGCAGGCGGAGGGGACGCTCCATCCCGAGACCCAGCTCCCAGCCGGGACCTCCCGGGGCGCCCCCCTGGGGCACATGGGACTTGATCCCTCGGAAGTACGGCCAGCGTCAAAACCTTCCCTTCTGTGCTTAGGACGAGGGCCTCCCTGAGGCTGCGGGGTGCTGGTGAGTGAGGGGGAGCCCCCGGGCGGGCACTGGAAGCGCCGGGGCCAACGGAAAGGGGCCGCGGCTCAGAGGGTGGAGAGGCAGCGGCCTCCCAGGCACGGAACTCCAGATCTGCACTGACGCCCCTCACCGCCCCTGCTCGGCTCCACCGCCCCCTCCCTGGAGCCTGGGAACCGAGCACATTTGCCTCCTCCTTTGTTTACTGGCTTTTGGAGGAAATTAAATGATCTCTCCTCCTGAAAATTAATCTGCTTCATCCAGACTAGGAGAAAAGTCTTCCAACACGACCAACCTGACATCCTCGTCTTTAAATATGCTTTCTAAGGCTGATGCCGGCAAACGTTCATGGTCTCTGTTATCTATGATAATTCTAGCAGAAGCAAAGTACAAATCATTAATTTTATGATCATTCCACATGGAATATCCATCAGGACAGAAGATACCCCTTGAGCCCATTAGGTGTAGCGGCAAAACAAAAAAGAAACATCAAGAACCACATGTTGCTGGTGAATGTGATCACCAGGGTATCTGGATGCTGTCCTGGGGGTGTGCATCTCCAAGTAACTTAAACTTATTGGCATTCATTGAATTTGTCATATCATTACACACAGTGCTGGTCTGCAGCTTAGACACTGTTTTGGAAACAAAGCCATTCACAGAAGCACGGCCCTAAAATTAGCTGATTGAAAAAAAAACAAAGAACCTTGCATTAACAAGATCTAAGTTGTTCCACTGGACACGTCACCCTGGCCCGCCACTCCCCATCTTGTGACAAATGATGGGCGCAGGAAGGACGTGTTTCCACGTGCCTGGCATCCTCATTCCTGGGAGGAGGGATAATCCCAGGGCTCTTCCACTTAAAAGAGCGATCAGAGCGCAAAGGACCAAGGGCACTGCCATTAAAGACCGTGCTTTCAGTCTGCTCCGCTCTACAAAAAGCAGCAGAAACAGAAAACAAGTCACGGAAGACCTCGTCACGAAAACAAGCGGGAAGGTGTCTTTGCCACGCACGGCACTAACGTCGAAACATGGACACGTGTGCCGTCGGTGCGCGGGGCTCCACGGTGCACTTCAGGTCAGAATGTTCTAGAGATAAATCAGGGAAATCTGCACTGGCAAATTAATTCAAGCAGCATTTTCGAGACACATTCTGGCTCATGATGTTTTCGTTTTGATTTCTCAGGAGTCTATGGATTCGGGTGGCTTCATGGGTCATATTTCAGCACCAGAATTCAGCACACAGCCCTGAGTGGTGGCTGGTCAGCCCAGGGGGGCCCTGGTTCCCTCTGCAGAGAGCCTCGTTCCCACCCGCGGTCCACGTGGAGCCCCGGGGCAGGCTGGGGGGCGTGTGCGTGGGGCCCCGCGCAGACAGAGCCCCACAGCCGACTCCACGGTGCGGGGAGCTCCCAGCGCAGCGGCAGGGACCCGACCTGGATCCACCCCAACCGGACTTAACCCTTACAGGCGCTGAGGAGAGGCGCAGGTAACGACTCCCGTGACAAAGAAACTACATATTCTCAAAATGAAAACCTCTATTTCCAGCGGCAACTATGATTAGGAGGAAAGAAACCTGCAATGGGCCCAGACATGTCCTTTGCCCCGTTTAAACCTTTGATGTTAAGCACAGACTTACAGGAGAACATAAGCTTTTCAGTTACATGAGAAATTCCTAGAAAAATAACCCTAATAATACAGTATCTCCGCCCTTGACTAGAGGCAAAGCTCTCTTGACTAAAAAAAAGAAAAAAAAAAAAGTAAGGTGAAATGTGATAACAAGCCAGAGATTCTAAGAAAAACGGTTACTTGAACTTTTCATTTAAATAGGAGAAAAAAAAGAAAAACACACAGCTCAAAAGGAAACTGGGGAAGATGTTCCCCCAGGACAAAGGGGGGCAGTAAATTACTTCACCAACCCTACTCGTCAGAGACTTCAAACCGACTGTCCTATGAGGTCACTGTTTCCACGGACAAGTAAGATCATTTCATCCTGACGGCTTGCTGCTGAAGAAATGTCCCGGCCCCAAGCTGAAACTCGATGGAAATGACACAGCACAGCCGGGGACGAGACGGTCTAGCCCTGGGAGGTGGCTGGGGGTCAGAAAAGGGGGCTTCTCCTCCTCCTTTCGCTCCCGTTTAATCCTTCAGGTGAGACCTTGTGTTAATCACCGCACACCAGAGCCCAGGGGTCCCGGGCTGGGCGTCCCAGCAGACTCCCACCGCACGTGTGTGTTTCCTCCCTGCGCTTGTCGGTAAGAAGTCGGACGTGCACTTCCTACAAGCTGCTCTACGGCGCGAGCACCCCTCTGCATGCGAGGCGGTGGCGTCCAATAGCGCAGGAGAAACAGGACGCTTGCCCGAGGGGCAGGTCCCCCTGAATTCCTGGGGGACCCTGCTCTTCAACCATGAAATGTCAGACCTTCCTAGGTACCAACAGTTGGCGGAGCATCAGAGACTGGTCAGCAGTGAAGGACGGACTGTAACTGTCCTCTGGGCTCCCCTCCCTGCTCCGCTGGGGCCGTCACTGTCCGTTGTTACAAATAAGGAGAGACGAGTGGGGCTGGGGAGGGGGGGGGAGGGTCTGTAACTGTGACGGGGTCCCTGGAGTTTACACTCTTTACACAGCCCCAAGCGCTCGTTCCTGAACTCTCCCCAGTGACACGAAACACTGCCCAGGCCACGGGCTACGGCCGCACACATCTGTCTCCCCTGTGAGTGGAGCCCTCAAACCCTGCCTGTCCCCAGCATCCCGCACAATGCGTGGTGGCCCTTCCTAAAACTTCAATGAATTACCTTGAAATAAAGACCCATGTGGCTTATGCCATTTCTCACAGGCAGAAAAGCTTAAAAAAAAAAAAATTTCTTCTAAAAGAGAACGAATATTTAGGACTGTCTGAAGCCCAACAGAAAAGAAAAACCTCTTCAGTTCACAAGACAGAGCGAGCAAGAGAGCGAGAGAGAGACAGAGGCGTTCTAAGGCAGAGGTCCACAAAGTATGCCAAATCTGACCTGTTGCCTGTTTCTGTAAATAAAGTTTTATTGGAACAGAGCAAATGCTCATTCATGTGCACTCAGCAGTGGAGGGAGGGCCCTGGAGACACCGCCTGCCCCTGGACAGGAGGACACCTCTGAGGACAAAGGAGGCTGAAGCAGTCAAAATAACACCATATATTTCCATCTGTGCATCACACCTGGAGACTAATTGATTCTCCCTCTGGAGATTATCTGCAAGCTTCCGTCCTTTAGCAACGCAACACCATGGACTAAAAACCACGCTATCTTGTTACAGGCCCTGCTGAAAAGGACGAAGCACGTCACACACTCATTTATGAAGCCAGCTTTGGGGACTGACTTCCCTTACCCATGGCTCCTCCGCTTGGTTCCCCATACACAACACGTAAGCACTGAGTGCGCAGGATTATCACGAAACACAACCCACCTTCAGCAGCGGTGAGCTCACGAAATGTTCGTCCAAGTCTTTTCTCTTTCTGGGGCCATCTAAGAACAGGAATATAAGCGTTATGCTTCTGCCCTATGAAACAGTAAGAATGCTTGAGCCAAGTGACACCACGTGCATTAAAAGTGCACACATCCAATGAACGGTGTAATTCTTTCCTCGGATTTAACACATTATTATGCTTATGCGTTTATGATTTCATCCTTTTGTTTTTATTACTGAAATCGAAATAAGCATTTTTTGGAAGTCTGAAATTATGCCAAATACAACTCAGATCCCCTCTATAATATCACTGAATAGGAAACAGACTTAGGAGAGTAGTTAAAAAGGGATGGCCTCAGGATTCTAAAATATACTTTGGTTTTCACATTTAACAATAATACTGTAATTTGGAAATGTATTAAAAATAGAGAATAAGCAGTAAAACACTTGTCTTCATTACAGGAAAAAAGAAAGAAACATTTAATGGCAACGGGAAGATTCTGGAATCCATTGCCCCCCACCCCCAGCCTGCCTCACCCCTGCCCAGCCACCTCCCTTCTAGCCAGGAGCTTCCACGGGGCACCAACACGCACAAACACGCCTGACAGCCTGAGCGTCCCTGGCGTCCCCGCTGACTCCCTCCCTGTCCCTAACAAGCTCATAACACGGGGTGTCACTGCCGTCTCCCGGGGGGCTCAGAACTGAGCTCATTTAAAGGTGTGAATGGGCAGCCAGCCCTCAGGGGCAGGATCCCCCAGCAAAGTCAAGGCTGAGGGTCCCGCCCTGCTGCGCCCTGGCTCATTCCCACCACCACTCATCTCCAAAGCATCCTGGGAGCTTACGAGTGACTCAGGTCAAGCCATGCCCACCCCTTAGAACCGAATGCCATTCCAATGGCTCAGTACGACGTGGGAGTGGATGGCCACGGGTCCCACCGGAGTCAGGGTCCTGGGGCCCAGGATGCAGCACTGACCAATCCGTTCCTTCTTCTGAAAACGGGGACCTTATTGTCCTGCGCGGAGTTCCTCCCTGGGCCACGGAGAAGAGACCAAATGGGACTTTACACGGGCCGGTCACACATACAGGAGTCAGCACAGTACAGGATCCACCTGAGCTTCTGCGTGCAGAGGACCCCATGCCACTGGCCTGACGTGCGCCTTGCGGCTGGGTCCCTTAGCTTTCTTCAAGCTCCTGTAAACGACATCTGCTTGTCACCACCTGTCCCCGCGAACTACAAAGACTTCTTAGCAAGACCCGCCCTGGGCCACTGAGAAAGCCCGAGTCCTCCCACGGCGCTCTGGGGGCTCGGCCCCGCCACGACGTCTTGGCCACCCCAGCACTTCCCTTCATTCAAAATCCCACCCGCGGACGACAGCATGGACCCGACCCGCAGGCAGCGAACCAACCGATGGACGCGGAGAAACAAGGGCAAGCGGCTCCCGGAGCGAGGGGAGTAAGCGTCATGGTAACTGCACGAAGCGGAACAGAAGCCGAACGGCTCCTCCGGGTGGCTCCGGGCCAGTCACGGCTGCCCGCTCCCAGCGCTGCGCGGGCACCAGCGGCTCGCCGCGGGGCGCGCGGGACAGAGTGCGCGACGGGGCCCGGGTCACGGGCGTCCCCCGCCTGCAGGTCTTCTGCGGGCACGCGCGGCGGGACCCACGCCTCTCCCGGTGCACGGCGAACCCCGCAAGCGCGCGGCTAGCTGGGCTCCGGCTGGCGGGGCCGCCCGCAGGGGCCTCTGCACCCCTGGTTTACGCACAAAAGCGCAGCAAATCGCGGATGAGCAGTCAGGCCCCGCTGCGCACGAGAAAGACCCACACCCAAAGGAAGCACCATTTATTCAAGTTTCAGTAACGACAAATGCCAAGGCTAAGGTGCAAACCATCCTCTTCAAGTTCATTTACCAAAAAGTAACATCGCATGAGACAGCAGCTGCCACGGCCAGGCCCTCCCCGGCGGAGGGGACGGGACAACGGTGGCTCCTGCCCCCCCCGCCCCCCCCAGCCCGCGGGGAGCCCACCTCCACAACCCCCCCAGCCACACAGACCTAGGGCAGGGTGGGTGCCGCATGCGCTCTGCATCAGAGCGCCGGAGCGCCAGAGCCGGACCCGCTCACGGCAGGTGTCTGCGCAGAGTAAGGGCTCTCCGCCCGCGCGGCACTCAGTGGCCGGACTCAGTGGGCCTTTTCCATGCTGGTTTGCTGGGAGGGACTTCCCACAGGACGGGCTCTGGTCAGGGGCCCAGCCTGGGATTTCTCACGGCCTCTTGGGAGATTCGAGAGAGCAGGCAGGTTGAACACCTTGGCCTCGGGCGCCTGCTGGAGGCCAGGGCCACGGCTGACACGCCCAGAGCCAGGAGAGCACCTGCTGCGGCGCTCTGGCACGGGAGAGATTCCCGCGGGGACGGAGGGCCCCAGCTCTGCCCACACAGCGATACACTGGGGACAGGAGCCCACGGTCTCTCACCCTTTCCTCTCCTCTGGCGAGAAGAAAGCCCAATGAAGGAGCAAAACGGCCGACCAGAGAATGATACAGCTTCCCAAAGGGCTCAAAGCTTGGGGAGGGGGACACAGGAAATTGGGTATGAAGACATCACTCCTTCCTCCGCAAGAAGGCTGGATGGTTCGCATGGACCGGCCTGGTCACATCCCAGTCCCTCCAAGCAGGACAGAATTCTCTAGGACTTTTAAGAATGGATTTAAAAGACACACGCCTTCCTAGCCACCTGTTTAGGGACCAAAATGACAAAAATGTGACAGAGCGGACAGAAGCTTCTACACGGTGGTTCCATCACACACCGGAGCGCAGCCCGCCCGCCGCAACAGTCCACCCACGGAAACCGTTTCCTCCAACTCACAGGTACCAGTGCAAGGATTCAGTGACACACAGTCCACAGGAGTTAAGAGAAAAGTCATGGTTATTTTCACGATTTTCCTTAGAGAGCAACAAGCCATTCCGTAATTTCTACCTGTTGCTCTGAACTGACCACGATCAGGATTCGAAGTGGCCCAGCCCAAGAGGAATGGGAAGAAAATGCCCTCACTCTGAACCCTGCTTGGCGACAGAGAGACCTCTGCCGGCCATCTGCTGTGGAGTCCACGGCGCCTCAGCCACGCATCTCTGCGAAGGCCCTGGACACGGGCCGGACGGCCACTCAGGGACACGCTGCCTCCCACTCCCACCACTCGCCGCCGTGGGGCCTTCTGCAGCAAGTTCTCTAGAGTTTAGGCCCCGGAGAAATCAAGGAGACCCACGAGCATAGACGTACTTTCTAGCACACACACTTGAGCATGAAAACTGAAATTTCCCATTTCTGGCCTGGACAAAGCAAGAGCATCCCCGAGCGGAGGAGGACCTGCTCCCAGGGATGCAAGCCATCGGGAGAAGGCCGTCCGTCCCACTGAGACAGAGGAGCTGAACAGGTCTATGTCTGCTACCGTATTCTGCACACAGTTCACCGAAATTAAGTAAAATGAACCTAAATCCTGAAGACGGACCTCCACACTACATCAAGTCTGAGAACCACAGAAGCTACAAGTAACTGTACACAAATCCATGTGCAAAACGTGCATTTGCCTCCCACACAGGCTGGGGCGGGCGGGTCCTCCCCGGTGGCCGTGGGTCCTCCCCCCGGGTGGCTGCAGCTCCCAGCTCACTCTGAGCACCAGCACTGTTCTGTGGGGGGTTCTCGCCAAGGAATACAGGGAAGACTCGGTTCTCCATCGGCTGGAGGACGGAGCCAGTCTGCTGCACAGCTGGAGCCGGGCACTCCCTGGGACAAGCAGAGCCTGCTGGGCCCCCAGCTCGGGGGTCAGTCGTAAACGGCCCCACGAGGTCCTGACCCAGCTCCCGACTAAGCCACGGTCTGTCTTGTCGGGGTGACGGCCTTTCACCCCACCCCAAAGAAACCACTGCATCAACTGGAAGACCCAGAACCAGGCAGCAGCAAACCAACCAGGGCCACACCACCTTCCAGGCCCAGGGGGTCTCTCCAGCCTCGGGTTTTCCCTCTAAAACTGATAACAAGAACCTCCCTCCGAGGAGGTCCTGAGCGCTCGACCACGTTCAGAAACGTTTTATAAATTATAAGGTGCTTTGCAGACGTTTGTGTAACCAAGTATATGACTCCTCGCGTAGGCAAGGGCTTGGCTGCTTATCTCGGTTATCTGCACCCCGTCGCATCTCACTGCCTCATCCCACTTGAAGGGCTTCTGCCATTTTCTCTGCTAGTTTGGAGAAGCAAACTCAAGAGCCGCCATCTCCCTCACCAGGCAAAAACCACAAGATGGAAGGATCAGATGACTCCGGTCGGAAGGTTTCTAAATGCTCTGTGTGTTATTCCGAAGATTCTACTCTGCTTCTATACTGTTAAATGTGAGCTGACAGCTTTACAATGGCTGACCGGGCCCTACAGGTCTCTGTTGCTTGTCACCTCTTTAATCGCCTGATAAGCTCTGCCTTTCTTTCTCCCTCTTCATCAGTCACCCGGATCCACTTCTCGTTTCTCATTCGGGAATGTGGCAGCAATCTTCTGCCCCAGGGCCTTTGCATGGCTATTTGTTCCCTTTGCATATATGGATTCTCCCCCCAAACAGCTACAAGACCTGCTTCCTCATCACCTTCAAGTTGTCCCCTTTTCCCTCTCTCCCTTCTCCACTTTATTTTCTGGAGCATCTATTACTACCTGCAATGCCTCACCGTCTGAACCCATTTCAAAATTAAATTTATTTCCTAGGTCTCAAATACAGACCTGAGGACTGAATACCTTTCGCTTTTCTTTTTAGCATGGAAACCAAACCAATTTCTTTTTAACCCACACTTTAATATTTTTCAAACGTGTGAAACATTTTAAGTGTTTAACAAGTAACAACTGGCATCTTTGTAATGAAAAAATACTCAACAATTTGATTGAATCTGCAACTTGAAGGCAGATCTGACCTTTCTGCCCCTGTCCCTCCCACCTGCTGCCCTTCTTTCTATCAAGCAGCCGCTACGTGAAGTCCCCAACCCCCCAATGAGCAATTAAAAGGTAAAAGCACAGGAAAGTTGCCTGGAACCACCTCCCACATCAACCTGACAGGCTGGTAACACAGGGCCGCCCAGCTGAAGGACTGCCCGCCTCCAACCACTGTGGCCACCGTGGCAGAGGATGGGGCCCCAGCAGTGGCAGGTCCCGGAGTGGGAGACTCCGTGAGCAGAGGGGGATGCTGGGGGCCATCGAGACCCTCCTCTGCACAAGAGAGGGAGGGGCCTTCCCAGCTAGGTCACGAGGTCTATAAAAGGACAGGATCTAGGCATTCAAAAGGAGCTTCAGATCCACCTGCATACCATCAAAGATGTGTTATGGCTGGGTGTGTTATAGCTGTGTTATAGGGTCTTAAGCAAACACAGCCCTATTTGGAAATTATTAGGACAGTGGCCAAAATCTCCAGGTTCACTTTTCACGGAAGGGCACCCCGGCGCACAAGCAGCCTCTGCAAACATTTCAAACATGAGCTTTCCACACAGGGGTTGCAGAATAAAGGATGAGCTCACAGAAAGAACTCCCACCAGCCCAACTGAAGAGAGCGCGTACTCTGTGAAGCAGCAGCAGATGATGAGCCGAGAAGAACCAGAAGACGCAGGAAAGGGAAGCCATTAACCTAGTGCGGGAAGTTTCTGGAAAACTCCCTCTGACAGCGAAGACTGGGCACAAAGATCCCGGCGGGACAGTTCCAGGGCACCAGCTGGAGTGAGCTCCACCCAGCAGCTCGGATCCCAGCAAAATCAAACCTATTGCTTCTGAGCCAAAAACCGATCCAGAATCCTGGGAGGTCACTCCAGAGTGCAGGGGGAGGGGCCCCCGCGCTGGAGATGCTCCCCCATCAGAACCTTCGGGGAGGCCAGCCCCTGCGAAGGGTGGACACCCACCTCTCGGAGCGCTCCGGGCGGTGCCCAGGGAACAGCCTGTGTGGGGAGCTCTGAGGGGCCAGAGGCTGGTGTTGCATCGCCCCTGCGAGGACTCGGACGTTGGGACACACTGAACCTCAACCGAGTTGACGGCTGAACCGTCTTCGACTCTAGGAAATGGCTTAAGACCCGAAGAATTCTGAACATTCCAGCGGAAGGGGACAGACTCCAGAGTGTGGAGATGAACGCTCATCACCCGGTTACTCTAGGAACTTAATTAAATGCTCCATGCCAGAGAAACTTGGGTATTTTACTGCTGGGGTTATTTCACTGGAACAGAGGCTACTAATAAACCAGCCCTACCGATAAGCTAAACTGCAAATAATGATAAGAAGTAAAATGGAATTAAGGTGAGTCAGTTCTTCTGCCTCTTTAAAATTCTGATATGACCCCAAATACCAAAATGTCATTATATTTGGAAGCCACATAAACTTCAAACCTGAAAAGAAAGCGCTCATTTGAAAAACTGTCAAAGTAAGGAAAAGCTAAAGAATGTTTTTAAATTCATTAATGTTTAGAAGTTTGGCAGGCTTTCATATCTTATATTTCCACACCATGCATTATTTAAGTTTTCTTTTTTCTTTCTTTTTTTTTTTTTAACTGAACCAGCCTAAGGTAGTTTTCTGACGCCAACTACAACGCAGCCGTACCCTCCGGGTTTACAATATCCCAAAGAAGGAAGAAATGCAGCTTTTGCAGTGTTGCAACCAATATGTTTTGCTAAATCCTACCTAAATATTTTCAGTTGACTGCACATTTAGAAGTCGACTCAGCAAACGAATGAAACCCTTCGAAGACACATCTTCGAACTTACATGATATGTGCAACCGGGACAGGGGAGGGATAGCTAATGGCTTTGTTCTCCATTTCATCTGTGTATACAAAGCACTATTTTTGGTCGTGTTTATGCCAGAAAACAATTTCTGAAAAGGCTAATATCACGTAAGAATAAAACAGAAGCACCACTGCCTGAGTGATCTTCGGAAACATGCGTCCAGGCTGCCGCGTAAGAAACTGACCGCTTTCTAGCAGCCTCGCCCGCCCGAGGAGTCCAGGAGCTCCACAGTGCCCACAGTGTCCCAACGTCCTCGTGCCTCCGCTCCTCACCTTCCAACCAAATCCAGCTGCTCCACACACACTAATCCGTGCCTGGTTTAGCCCTGCGTGTTGCTCTGAGTTTCTAAAGCACGATTTGCTTAGTTTTCAAACGCAGTAAGAACATCCTGGCCTAATTCCAAGACTACTTGCCCACCTCACAATTTCCCCAACTCACCCACACACCAGGTGCCCGAGACCCTGCTTGGGGACAGGAGAGGAGGTGCTGGTCAGACCCCTCAGTGGGAACAACTCCCCCCCCAACCCCGGGGGGTGTGGGCGTGGCTTCTCCAACAGGCCTGGGAATTCCGGGGCTTCTTAGGGTCGCGGGTGACACTATGGTCCCTACTTTGGCTGGCACCCCCGCACCCCCACCCCGCGCACTTGGCAGGGCAGCCATGCCAGTTCCAGGGGTGCTCTATGGAAGGGATCCAAACCTCGCCCCGGGAAAGACTGCTAGGCTTATCTTTGAAGACTCCCTACAGAGGGGGCACACCAGGATCTTTATGGGTCAGCTTTTCTATTTATCCTGATAAGTGCTCCCCAGATCCAGAACCAGAGAGACCGGGTACTCTGAACTCAGCTCTCCCTGCTCCCCAAAAAGCTGCAGTAACGGGGAGGGCAGGGCAGTGTCCCATTTCGCCGACCCCCCGCGGCAGGCGGCCCGGGGTAGATTACCGGGTCTCCCTGTCTACCAGGCAGGTGCGTGGGCCCAAGGCTGCCATCTGCTCGGAAGGAAGTCGTCCCTCCGAGGATGCGAGGGACCAGCAGCTCATGCAAACAAAGCCGAGTCACCCACAGCGGCACAAGCCCAGGGATCCCCACTACGGTTCTTAAAACTACGGACAGCTTCTGAGCTCAGGTTGGCGGACGTCTTCCCTTATACCTCGGAAAATGGGGTTACAGTTACATCATTAGGAAGGTAGAAAAACCACTTTTCTTGGTGTAAAACTTCAGTTACATGATAAAAAAAAAAAAATCTTGAAAACAAGACCGGCACTCGTGAAAGAACCCAGTGCCCAGAAGATCACCACCTAGCAAAAACTAAGGACTTAACTTATCGGTCCTTAGGCAAATTCTAAATTGCTTAGTTTTCAAATACACTCATCATTAAAGAGGTTAATGACTCATTTCTTAGGAAACTGTTAATGGACTTATTCATAATGAGGAGATTATGATACTTCACTTATAGAACGAATACATCATAAAGACACCTCAAGCCGTGACCAGGACGCCTGTGCAGGCTGAACCCATCACAGAGCTCAAGGACGTCCGTCTGTCTCCCCAGATGAAAGAGGCTTTTCCATTTGAATTATGCCGGGAATTCTCTTCTTCTTTTACTTTTTCTTTCTTTTTTTTTTTTAACAAGCAAGTACATGATCTTGAATATCGGCCAAATCTTCGCTCCTCTGCCTCACAGTAAACACTGCCCACGTGGCCGTGAGCGGGCTCCATCCCGGACTAGCCCACGGCCTCGCTTCGGTGCGTCCCCTACTTCTGGCGACCAGCAAACCTTTTAGCCCATGCGTGGAGCACAGTGTCCCCAAGTAAGACGGGCAGAGGCACTTCTACAAGCTGTTCTGCAGCTGAGGACTGAGCCGGGACAAAGTCACTCGTCAGGACACAAAGGACCCCCAGAGACAGCGCACACTCGATTCTTTCTAGATACGATTTACAAACACTTCTACCAACTAATTACATGGTGACCTTGGAGAAGACGTCTGACCTCCCTCAGGCTCCCCATTCACAACCTTAAATGAGTAGCATGATACCAACTCTTCCCAGCTCTTCTCCCCTCAAACCAACTCGATTCCCTTCGCGTTCTCCCCCCGCTGCGTGGAAGGAGTCTGAACGCATCTGGGGCTGGGAGGGCAGGGAGGTGTCTTCTCGAGGGTAAGGCACAGCCAGCTTTGCTGAAGTAAAAACAGCTGGGGGAACAGCAGCTTTCCTCGCCGCAGACCCCCAGAAGGCCGGGCAGCCAGCCTGGGAACCCCCAGAACCCGTCACCAGCCAACAACCCGAGACGACACCAGCGACACCATAGCAGCCGTCCAAGTCCCATCGGAGTCCAGGCCTTCACACCGCTGGGCGCATCACTGGTTTAAAAAATAGGGTGCTTTCCTCCTGTGTCCTACTTCCTGCTCACCTGCCCACATTTTCTTGGGAAGAATAAATACACAGAAGACAAAAAAAGAGAGAGAGAAATGAAGTAACTATCCCCAAGTGAGATAAAACACCACACAGTCCCCAGGAGAGCTGCCGGAGGCGGGTCCACGGTCGAGTCCACACGTAACTAAGGGCTGGAGCTTCGGAAGCAGAGACCAGGAGACGATGGGACAGAAAGAAAAGCGCACGAGGACGCAGAGCCCCAGGACGATGCTGGACCGTTCGCTGGTCCTCCCAACAGTCCTCCGTTCGGCTCGGGGAACCTGGCAAGTCCCGGGGCCTCCCTCAGCGGCAGATTCCTGCGGCACTTGGGTTTGGAGTATCACGTGATACTACAGGTAGGAAAATGTCTCTCCGCCATGAAGTGGGAAAACACACTTTCTGGATTTAAACAATTCCTTTGACCTAAAGGGGATAGGGACGCACAACAATCTTTCTATATTGATCAGGATAGTGGTTACAATGTCACTATCTCCAGTTCCAGCTGCCCATCAAGCTCTGGGACTGTCAGTGACCCACCACTGGAGGCAAAAGATGGACTGAAAATAGCTACTGATAAATTTGCGTGGAGAGCACTATCTCACACTCATAAACACGACAGGCTATGCATTAGGACTACAGAAAAGCATAAATCCTTCAGATAAATATATGGATTTTAAGGTAGTTATGAAAATCACATAATATAATGAAATCTTTCACAATCCCCCTTCTTACACATTAAAAAAACTGAAATTTAATACCAGACTGTAATAATTCACACAATGATTTATACCAATACCAATAGTGGGGCTAGATTAAAGCACCCGTAAGACTTTAATTGTACTTGCGGTTTTAAAGTTCTAACATGAGTAGAGAATATGTCGTTATTCAATATTCGAGTTTCAATTTAAAAAGAAATTCACATCAAGCCTCTTGGCGCATGACCAGATGAGACATGGAGGCCCTTACTCCATAACACACACACACACACAAAATATTTCTTTCTGGAAGATTTGATACTCAAAAATCAATACGAAAGGGGCCCCTGGGTTCAGTCATTTGAGCATCAGACTCTTGATTTGGACTCAGGTCCCCATCTCGGGGTCGTGCGATCTGGCCCCGAGTGCGGCTCCGTGATCAGCACAGAGTCTGCTTGTCCCTCTGCCTCTGCTCCTCCCCCATCTCTGAAATAAATAAGTAAAACCTGGGGCGCCTGGGTGGCTCAGAGGGTTAAAGCCTCTACCTTCGGCTCAGGTCATGATCCCAGGGTCCTGGGATCGAGCCCCACATCGGGCTCTCTGCTCCGCGGGGAGCCTGCTTCCTCCTCTCTCCCTGCCTGCCTCTCTGCCTACTTGTGATCTCTGTCAAATAAATAAATAAAATCTTAAAAAAAAATAAGTAAAACCTTAAAAATAAGCAAATAAATAAAATCAACACTAAAATAAAACCCAGTATTTACTAGGTGCTATGAACCTTTAAAGGAGATCACCTACCACAAAGTTTGACCACATATTCCAAATTTCAGTAAAAGCACAGCAGGCAAAGACTATTTTGTAAGTCTTTTCTGTAGGCATCTACATCGTGTGTGACGTAAGCGAAGAGGGTAAGTTGGAAGACGCATTCACCTGACGGGAGTCTTACAACGTCTCTGGACATGTAAAAGCAACTTTAGGCAAACTTAGTATCATTCCAGTCCAATTGCCAAGAAATCAGAACCACTAACTTGCCGATTTTATCACTTGTAAACACGCAGCCTTTACCCTGTAACCCAATTCTATTTCAGCGTTCCCACGCGAGGGATTCAACCAAGCTGGGAGAACACCACGCCCGGGAGGATCCCCTATCGTTTGCTTCCACTGAGCAAGATGGCAGCGAACGAAGTCTGTTCCAGCTCCCTCTCCTCAAACCTTCTGGGCCCTTCATGTTTGCGCCCAGTGCAAGCAAGTCTCTGCGGTTATCAAGAAACAACCGGATGATCACCGGCAATGTCCAGCCTCAGCATTCCCCCCCGTCCTGACGAGGACACCCCCGGCTCCCCACTGGACTCAGTCTGCAGGTAAAGTTAACACAGAGCCTCCCCCACTGAAATTCAGAGAGTATGTTTTCAGAAAACCCATGACCTGATCAATAACTTGCTTATAACGGATCATATGGGAAGGTCAGAACATTCTGCTTTCATTTGTTTACTAAAAAGCCAGCATTAAGATGCGGTCCCCGTCTTGTATAGAAATACACATCCTCCCCCCCTCTGTCCTAGACAAAATCGGCAGCCAATTCCCCTATTATTAGTGGACTCCAGTGAAGAACGGGCTTTGGGCGGGGCTCTACTTCCCTCTGAGTTTTTTCCCACTCTACTTGGCAACGCAGATAAGAGTAAAGTTACATTTTCCCTTAAGTTTCTAAGGTGAAACGGGAACACTTAATTCTGCGCTACCCAAAAAAACAAAACAAAAAGAACCCTTTCCACGTGCCAAATCTGATACCAAAAGTTAACCAGCTCCTGGAACTGTGCTTCTACAGAAAATGCCTTAGTGGGAATGTTAACAAAAACCCATTATACCCATGCTGTTCGTTAAACTGCTGCAAGTTCTCCTCTCCAGAAAAAGGAGAGATTCATTTAATCCACAGAGCTCCAGAGAAAATAAAACATTAATTATCCATGAGAATTCCTTTTGTGGGGGAGGGGCCTGCGAAAAAGCAAATGACTCCAGCAAACTTCGGAGGTTCCCCTACGGTGTCTGACGACCACACAAACCCGAACTGCAGGAGGGGCGACCCTAATTGAACCAACCCAGGCCCAACACTGGATTCAGCAGCTCAAAGCTGAAGGGTTCTAGTTTCCTTTCAGTACACCCCGCGCTGAGAGCCAACGCTATCCATCAACAACAACGACAACAAAAAGATGTACATTCTAATTGCAAATTTTCATCTTGACAGTATCTTCTACATATAAACAAATCATAAAGGTAATCAAAAGGGCGGTCTTAATGCAGTTTCAGCATTAGGACGCTGTTTTCCTCAACTGTTACTTTCCTATGTAATTTAACCACTGCTTCTCTGCCATGGATAATTATCTATGCACAACATCTCAAGTCAAGTAAAGGGGGGGGAAACACGGTTCTTCGAGACTGGAGTGGAACTAGCAAGGAAGCAAAAAAGACACACGTTTCTTAAAACGGTATTAGCTCCATTTTCTGATTGAGGTTTTTTTGTTGTTTTTTTTTTTTTAAGAACACTCATGGGCAAAAGTGACCTTCCTGTAAATACTCATGGTTTCAAGGCCGTAAGTATCAAGGGCATCGGTGGGTTTACGAGCAGAGCCCTTTAGAAGGGCACTTTAACTGTTCTTGATTTTTATGATCTGCTGGACCACCCAGCGGCCAAGGACACGGAAGGGAGAGAGTTATAATTACCCCATTTTACAGACAGAGAAAGTGAGAAAGTGGGGTTAAATGGTTTTCCTCTGTCCCACAATGACTCATTAAGATCAGCAACCAGAAACCTGGTTTCCTGATTCCTGGTTTAATGTTCCACATACTACGCTTCCTTCTACGAAGTACTATTTTTGTAAAGGTTTCTCTTTCAATAAAGGAAGTAGACCAAGTCACGTGACTTTCATTCACGAAAGCCTGTGTGTTTTCATTAGCACCTGAGTCCTCTGTTCCTGGGAGCAGGGCAGGAGCGGCGGCCCTTATTATCTTATTACCCCAGGAGCTGGCCAACCAAGCAGGAGACCACGCACAACAGAAAAACAAAGGGCATGTGGTTTGTCAAGGGATCTCATCGGAGTTCTAAAAATATTCACGTTCTTTGCTTTCAGATTTCCAATAGGAATCCTTTCAAACATAAATCGTGATTATATTGTTCCTTTGGAGACGTTCCTCTCATCCCCAGACTCTCTGGCCATCGGACATGGATGAATAGTCCTTTTAGCAAACAGGATTTAAATACAAATGCTTTCAGTGGTAACTCTTATCTCCCCTGCCTTATGCATACATGAAAACCAACTTTAGAATAAAATCCCACAACAGAGGTACAGCACACTGAGACAGCACCTCTTACAACATACAGCAACCCCCATCACAGGACAAAATGTATACAGTCAGTTTTCAAATGCTGCTTTAAAACCGAGCAGATCCGTACTCTAGTCCGGTTCTGAAACAACAGTACTCGGACAAATGGGTTGGATTTTTCTACACACACACACACACACACACACACACGCAGAACACACAGTAAGACCCTTCCCTTGCTCCCAAGTAAGATGCGTAACTGAGAGTTCAATTTTTATTTGCTCTGGGTTAATATATATGACTATTGTATCACATATATTATTATATATTAACCCAGAGCACGTGCGCGCGCACACACACGCACACACACACACCCCTAAGGTGTACTAACTTGTTTCCTTCGCTAAGGCACTGAAATCCCACCATCCCCAATTCTACTGTAAACAACCACCAAGCCTTGCAAGAAACCAGTATCTTTGTTACCACTTATGCAAATGCCAAACCCTACCCAAACAACCCCAAATTATTCGGCTTCAGCATAATTAATGACGTCGCCTCACGGGGCGCCCGAGGAGCTCAGTGTGCACACAGAAGCCTCTTCTGAGCACCAGGCCAGCACACGCAATGACCCAGGAAGTTCTCCTCCTATTTCATCTTCAAAGAAACGCTTTCCAAATCTTCCTCCCTATAAATCATTCTCTCAAAGGACGCTTATCTCCTGTGAACTTTTTATTTACGAGCACCACAAACCAACTTCTACACGCGCACGTGAGTTACATAAAAGTGGACGTCCCCTCCGAGTTCCTTTCTCCGCAGACCACAACTCAGGTTCACGTCCATAAAGACGACATCCCTGTCCTTCCTGTTCTCCAGTTCTCTGTGTCCCATCCAGTTACTAGATCTACTTAGCATGTAGTCCTTTTAAAAAACTGGTCTGGGCACCACAATGGATCACAGCTCTCTATTTGCTTAAAAAGAGTCACTCTCCTTCTTACCAGGGGGCTTACCATAATGCCCACAGAGACCGGAAAAAAAGCAAGCAAATCCGGCCTCATCCCTGTTCAGCCAGCATGCAGTGTGGGAAGGGCTGTTTCGGTTTCAGAGTCCTGAATCCTATAGGTTGAAAGGAATTTTATACTGGTGGGAAAACCAACAAAACAAAACGAAATCAGGTCTCCAACTAAACTCCTCCCTTGAGGTTTAACATTTTCTCTAGTCTGCAAAGGACATTATATCATACACGAATCTCGCTCCTGGATGGATCTCCTTTATCAGAAAGGCCTTGAATCCTTACAGGCTTGGCCACGCGAAGCCCAGCTCACTCCTCCTACTGCTGCCAGAACCCGCTCCCGGGGCCTTGCGCAGTCCAGTCCAGGTTTTTGCTGCCTCCTTCCCCAAAAGGCGTAAAAGGTGTTATGTTCTCAGGCTGCTTTTCTGATTAGAATCAGATTTCAGCAAAATGTACTTTCACGCTCACTAGGGCATATACCCTATACACCCATACACCCATCTGGGAGGACGAAAAGAACTTTTTGTGAGGGTGCATCTTTCCCCCAACCCAGTGCCAGTTATGCGGGGGCTGTTTCTCTGGTCTGTGCCCTGGCAGGCGGCTCTTCCTTCGACCCCAGGACACACACAAGCCAATTTACAGAAGTACCTGCGAGGGCTTCACTTAACTCCAAGCGCAGTGACCTTCAGTGGAGAGTCATCGGTTATGGGATACTTTCCGACCACTTCCAAGGGATCTAATCAGATGCCACAGCTCTACGCTCCTGGTAACTCCCTAGGACTCTCTCATCTTTCACTCTATGGTTTAAATGAAGCGAAACAGCTCTTCCTCTGTCCTAACAAGACAACTGGCTGTGTGCCCTATCGCTGTCCTTCCAAAGGCCAGGGACTAACCGTCCCAGCAAACTCCAAGCCCCATGCTGGACTCAGGTGGCATTCAGCTACTCTGTTTGTTTTAAGGCCAAAGGGCACACGCGGATCCCCAAGCCCCTGAGGTCATCCCCTCGGACCCTCAGCAGCCTGCCGACCTCAGGCTAGCACAGAACTCCGGCTACGGAATGCTATTTGCTACTTTGAGTTTGGGGATTTGTCTTATGGTTCCCCCAGAGCCTCTACCCACCTAGCAGCCCACCCACCACCACCAAAGAAAACGAGGAAATGAACACTCGCTCCCCTTGTTCTCCACCCCGCCCCCAGCCTTTCGAAGTTTGAGGTCCTCAGAACACACCACCAGCCGAGCAAGCACAGCCCTCCCTCCTCGTGGATATTTGACGAGTCTGTGACCAACACAGGGCACCCTCCCGCCCAGTTGTTCTGGAAAAGACCCATGAGGTCATCTTCCACTTGTTCTCCCTAAAGCACTGACACTAGACCCCCCTGCACGGTCCCATCACCTGGGCAAACTCTGAACCGCGCCGGGGCCTGCGGTCTGCCCGCTGGAGGCTTCGCTTGCTTGCGTCTGGGCCAGGCCCCGGAGGTAACTTCCTCAGGTGAGCCTCACGGGGGACAGGGCCCCCAGAAGACGCCCCCCAACCAGCAGCATCAACGCAGCCTTCTTAGGAAGGCGCACTCTGGGCCACACCCTAGACCTCGGGCATCAGAAGCTCTGCGGCCTCGCCACCTGGGTTTAGCTCGGACCAGGTGACAGCCAGGTAGACCCGGACTCCGCCGCTCCACCGTCCCCATCTCAGACCCTCGGGAGAGAAAATGGTTCCCTGTTCCCTGCTGCAGCCACCAAAACGGACACTCGTTTTCTAAATGACTCGCAGACCTGTGCTGATAACCTCTGAGAGCCGCCACAAAGATCAGGTGGGACCTGGTTCCAGGAAACAAAGCGAAAGGTGAGGCAGCTGTGTGTCAAACTCAAGGTCAGGAACCCGCAGCAGGCACTGTGGGGCGGCTGACCTGGGAAGACACAGCCCTGGGAACCCATGGGAAGAGGGGGCTGGGCAGGAAAAACAAACCCGAGTCTCCTGAGTGGGAAACTTCACCTTCGACTCAAAGACCACCGGCCTGCTCTTGGTGTTTGGAGAAGAAGGAAGCCAGGGGAGGAGCCCCAAGGAGGACAAAACAAGAAGGCTGGTCCGGTATTCTGCGCTCTGGTCAAGGTCCAGAGAAGAGAATGGCAGTGAGCCCAGCGCCCGCTCACGGGCTTCCCACCCTTCCACCCACCAACCGCAGGATCCAAGGGCCTCACCTTTCACAACGGTGGCCTCCTTCAGGTGATGGGACAAGAAGTCAATGCTGGCATAGGTGTTGGCGGAGGGCAGGGCGCCAGGGCCCGGTCCCCCGCAGACCCCACTGCTGCCGCTGCCCCCCACAGCGCTGATGAGACCCCCGTGGCTGCGGGTCCGGCCCCAGGCGCTCTTGTCTCCGGGCTGGGGATGCGGATGCTGCTGCGGGGTCGGTGACAGCCCAGGCTCGTCCCTCACGTCGATGGCGATGTAGTTGAGGCCATTCTGGAAGCCGGCAGAGGTCTCCCTGCACATTGGAGAGCTACTGCCCCCGGGGCAGCCCACCAAGCCACCCGGCTGACTCGGCACCCATGGGCGCGCCTGCTGGGGGGGCGGCGGCTGCAACTGGCGGGGGGACACGGGGTGCTCGTCACCCCCGCCCAGGACGCCGCTGCCGCCCCCTTCGCTGCTTTTCCTGAGAGAGACGTTTTCCACGGAGGCCGAGTTGTGGCGCTTAGGGTTATGGGCAAAGGATGGGGACACGGGGGTCACAGTGGTGGTCGAGGAGAAGGTCTCGGAACTGTGGCGCCGGCGGCCCCCCTGTGGGTCTGCGCGGATGACCTTGGCTCCCCGGTGAGGGTCTGGGGGCTGGCTGGCCTGCAGGAAGGCCTCGACTCCCGACACCTGGTCCATGAGACTCAGCCTCTTCAAGCCAGATGTTGGGCTGGTAACACGGGCACCTTCCGGCTTCGGGGGGGCCGCGATGGGTTGTGGCGGGGTGGCAGCCACGCCAAAGGCCATCTCGGTGTAGTCACCGTTGTCCCCAGTCTCCGAGGACGAAGAGGAGGCGGCGCTGGGGCCCTGGCAAGTGGATGCCTGGGGCAGGCGGTACAGCTCCCCTGGGGGGGGTGGCGGGGGAGGCTGCGGTGAGGAGGCGGGGGCGGCCGGGCGCGGGGGCAGCGGCGGGTAGGGGGACAGCAGGGCATCCAGGGAGCCCTCGGGGTCCCCACTCTGGGTGCCAGGCTTGGGCGACTTGGGTGAGCTGAAGTCAAGGTTCATGTAGTCGGAGAGTGGGGAGCGCTGCCTGCTGTCGCTGCTCGTGCCAGGGGTGCCAGAGCCCAGGGACGAGGCCGGGCTGCTGGCGGACAGCAGTGAGGACGAAGAGGCCGCGGAAGCCAGCAGCGGAGGCGCGGGCGGAGACAGGCGAGCTCCGGCTTCGCCAAAGTCAATGTTGATGTACTCGCCGGGGCTCTTGGGCTCCGGCGGCAGAGGATACTCGTGCATGCTGGACAGGGTCTGCAGCCCCTCCAGGGACAGGCGTGTGGGCCGCACTAACCGGGCGCGCTGGTTCAGGAAACCCTCTGGGCGGCTGCCGCTGCTGCCACTCGGCCTGCTGGGCGAAGGCACTACTACCGCGTGAGGAGGCTGGCTGGGGCCGGCTCCCGCCGCGAAGGCGCTGCTGGACGGCGCCGCCCCCGGGCTGGCCGGCGGTTCGAGCCTCTCCTCTTCCAGGATGCGCCCCACGGGGGAGCTCATGAGCACGTACTGGTCGTTGTCCCCGTTGCACGTGTAGGGAGCCTTATAGGAGCGGGGCAGGGAGCTATAGCAGTAGCCAGGGACTCCCCTGAGCATCTCCCCGCTGCCATGCAAGGCGGCTGAGAAGAAGTCGGGAGGGGTCCCCGAGGTACCCGCGTCGCTCGGGGACATATTGAGGTAGTCCCCGTTGGGGAGCAGCTTGGTGTCGGCGTTCTCCATGGACAGCTTGGAGCCACACCACATACGCATGTACCCACTGTCCTCGGGGGAGCTCTCGGCCGGGGAGCTCGTCTTGTAGCTGCCCCCGCTCGCCGGAAACGCCCTGCTGACCGTAGGGGTGGGCGCGGGCACCGCGGTTCCCGCGGGGGGCAGGGCTGCGGCGACAGCGGCGGCGCGAGGCTGCAGGATCTGCTTCGGGGCGGACACGCTAGTGGGGCTCATGGGCATGTAGTCATCACTCTTACAGCTGCCACTGCCCCCACCCAGGAGGGCCACGCCAGGGGTCATGGGCATGTAGCCATCGTCGGCACCCAGGTTACTGCTGGAGCTCCTGTGGGACCCGATCTCGATGTCGCCGTAGTCCTCGGGATAGGGGTGGTAGGCCACCTTGGGAGACGACGCGGGGCAGGTCGGGCAGAGGCGGCCGGCGCTGCCAGAGAAGGTGGCCCGCATCAGGGTGTACTCATCCAGGGACGCGGAGGAGGGCTGCGGCACCGGCCGCTGCCGGGCAGGCGTGGTCAGGGAGTAAGTCCTCTTCCTCAGCCCTCGGTCCAGGTCCTGGGCCCCGTCCCCCGACACTCTGCGGTAGGGGCGGCCGCAGTGGCTCAGGGGCCGGTCCATAGTCATGTACCCGTACAGCTCGCCCCCGCCGCCGTCCCTGGCCGGGGGAGTCTCGGCGATGGACTCGGGCGTGTTGCTCCTGTGGCTGCAGAAGGCTCTCAGGTCGCCGGGGCTGGAGCCGTACTCGTCCAGGGACATGAAGCCGGGGTCGCTGGGGGAGCCCGAGGCCGAGGCGCTGCCGCTGGAGGGCCGCTGGCTGGCGGGCTGGTGCAGGGGGTGCTGCAGGTGCGGGTGCGGGCCGGGGGGCGGCGGGTAGGAGCCCGAGCCGTGGCCGCTGCTGGACGACAGGCTGCCGGGGCTGGTGGCGGCCGGGGGCGAGCGCGCCACGGGCATGGACATGGACCGGCTGTGCTGCAGGGCGCCCCCTGCCGGCAACGGCGCCGCCTTGCTCGCGCGGGCCCCGCAGCCGCCGCTCAGGGTGTGCGAGCGGCTCAGGGGCGCGCGCACCGGCCCGGGGCTCAGGGGGCTCCCGGCCACCGACACGGGCCTGCCGCCCGCCGCCCCCGCGCCCGCCGCCGCGCCGCCGTCGCCCTCGCTGGCCGTGCGCACCCGACACGAGCTGCACTTGGCGGCCGGCGGGGTGGCGGCCAGGCTGTCCGTGCGCGAGCGGCGCACCAGGCCGGTCTGGCTCGGGGGCAGGTTGACCAGGTGGTGGTGGCGGCGCGCGCCGGGGACGCTGATGGGGTGGGTGGAGGACGAGCCCGACGACTGGCTCTTACTGCGCGGCCGGAACTCGAAGAGCTCCTTGAGGGCCTTCATGGCCTCCAGGATGGTCTCGTGGATGTTCTGCGCCACCACCGAGTCGTCGGCCTGCATCCACAGCTCGCCCGGGCCCGTGACGGCCGAGCGCCCCACCTCCATGAAGAAGAAGCTGTCCGAGTGGCCGCAGCGCCGGATGTTCATGAGCTGCAGCGTCACCGACGGCTGCTCGCAGTTGAGCTTCACGAAGCCGATGGTGCGCGCCGACAGGCACAGGCGGTACACGCCCGTCAGGTTCTTGCTCTGGCCCAGGCCCTTGGGCTTCAGGTTCACCTGCCACACCTCGCGGTAGGCGGCCGTGGCGGGCGCCACCAGCCCGTAGCTGTCATCGGCCGCGGCGGCGCCGGCCGAGCCGCCCAGGGCGCCGGGCAGGGAGGCGCTGCAGGACGCGGCGGTGGCGGCGGCGGGGGGCGCGTCGCCCGCGCGGCCCTGGCTGACCAGGTCGGTGAGCGCGCGGTACCAGCCCTCCTGCTCCTGCTCGTTCTCGGCCGCCACCGCGAAGTACTCGTCCTTGGTGTAGAGCGCGATCAGGTACTTGTGCTTGGCGTCGGCGCGCTTGTTGATGTTCAGGCAGCAGTCGAGCGCGATGACCCGCTTCGGGGCGCCCGCCTTGCTCCGCCACTTCTTCTCGCTCTCGTAGTACTCGAGCCGCGGCGGCTGCGGCGCCGGCCCCCCGCCCGCCGCCGCCGCCGCCGCCTCGTCGCCGGGCCCGCGCAGCACGAAGAAGCGCTTGTGGCCGTGCTTCTGCTTGCGCAGGTAGCCGCACTTGCGCACGCTGTGGTTGTTGTTGTTGTTGTTGTTGAGGTTGGGGCCGTCGCCGCCCGCCGGCCCGGGGCCCCCGTGCAGCGGCGGGCTCGCCATCGCCGGCGTTTCAGGCCGCGCCGCCCGGCCGGGCGCGGAGGGGGGCGGGGGCGCGGGCGGGGGCGGCTCCCTCCCCCCCCCCAACCCTGTTCGTCCGCCGGAGCCCGCGTCCCTCGGGCCCAGAGGTGGGGAAGGCGGGGGGGGGGGGCCCGCGGGGGCCGGCACCGAGCGGTGGCGCAGCGCCCTCCGCGCTCCCGGGCCCCGGAGGATGCCCGGCGCGGGCGGTGGCCGCCCCCCGGCCCGGCTGCCCGCGGCCGCTGCCTCCCGGGCGAGAGCTCTCGGGCGGCGCCTGGGGACTCGCTGGCTGGGCCGAGAGTCGGGGTCCCCGCGCCGAGCCGCGGGGCCGAGCCTAAGGCGCGCGCAGCCGCACGGGTCCCGCCGCCGCGCCGCGCTCCGGGGTGCCGGGGTGCGCCCAGGCACTCGGGGTCCGCGCCGCCACCGGGGCTGCCGCTGTCGCTGCCGCTGCTGCCGCTGCTGCCAACGGCGACCCGGGCTCGTCGCGGTCCCCGCCGCACAGTGAGTAACACATCGCGCACCGAGTGACTGAACTAAGAAGAGCAAAACAACATGTGACTCGGCGTTACGCAGGCACACACGGCGCGGCCGCCCCGCCCCGCCGCCCGCATTGGCGCCGCGGCCCCCGACGGACGGCCGGCGCAGCCAATGGGCGCGGGCCGCGGGGGGGGCGGGCCGCGCGCCCCCGCCCCGCCCCCCTTTCTCCCGGGGCTGCGTTTCCCGCCGTCCCCTCCCCCTCCCGCGGAGGCCGGGGCCCGGGCGGGGTGGGGGCCGGCCCGAGCCTCATTAATCAGAGGCTCGTTGTGGCTGCCGGCGGAGGAGATGCCACCCAGGGCGGGAAAAGGGGCGCGCAGGCGGGGCGGGGGCCGGCCTCCGCGCGGAGGGCCCTCCCCTCCCGCCTCGGACTCAATTAATTGGGCTCGCAGCTTCCGCCGGGGAGGAGACCGGGGGAGGGGACGCCGCGCGGGGCGGGGGCCGGCGGGGATCGAGGGCCGGGACCGCCGGCCGGGCCCGGGCGCCGGGGTGGGGGGGGGGGGTGCCGGGGGCCCCGCGTCGCTGCCGCCGCCCTCGCGGGGGCCCGGGGGCCCGTGAACTCGGCTGCCCTCTCCCTACCCCCTCCCTCCATCACGCACTTGGGCGCGCGGATCTGGCGCCCAGACTCGGGGTGGGCGCGCGCCCGGCCGCGGCGGCGGGTGTGCGCCTGGGTGGTTCCCGGGAGCCCGGCCCGCGCCTCGTTGACGAGCATCCCATCCGTCACCCGAGCGCGCCCTTTCCCTGGGAGGAGGGGAGGGGCGCGGGCTGCGCCTCCGACCCCCGGACCGCGCTCCCCTCGGGCGGCTCCCCGGGTCCCCCCCCCCCAGCCCGGGGGCGCCCTTCCCCCGCACCCAGGTCGCGGGCTCTTCCGGGGCGTCCTCAGCGCCATTCACTTGTCGGGCGCCCGGGAAGTTGGCGTCCCCGGCTCGGGACGTGGTCGGAGGAGGAGCGGCAGGACGAGCAGGCGCGCAAGACTGCGGTTTCCATAGCGCCAGAGGGAGGGCGGGCGCCGGCGGGGGCGCAGCCCGGGCCCGGGTCCCCGCGCCGGGAGGCCCTCCCCGCCCGACCCTCGCGGCCCCGCGCGCCCGAGCGCGGGGCGGGCGGCTCCAGACCTGCGCGCCCTTCGCGGGCGGCGACGGCCTCCTCGAAAATGCCCTTGAAGAAGCGCTTCTAGTGTTTTCCACCTCCAGGGCTTTTGTGGTGGCTTTTGTGACTTTCGAAGTCGATCACAAATAAGCAGCCCTGCAGCCTCGTTATTCCTAAATGTCACGGTGGGGGCGGGGGGGGGGCGCGTCCCTAAGCAGAGCGCGGCGCGGGCTCCGGGCCCCTGCGGAACCCGAGAAGGCTAACAAAACCAGCCCTGGTCTATTCTGTTCCTCTAATTTGTGTGTCTTCGTGAAATAATTGGAAACAATAATGTCGGTTATTTTCTATTAAGTTCTGGAAGTTTGCCTTTGAATGTCCTCTATAGTTTACAAAGGTGTTTATTTTAAATATAATGAAATCTTAAGTCTAAGGATAATGACTTAAGATAGTGATTTTTGAAAGGGTAATAAATATTTTCACATATTTGTCCGCAAGTGACTTAAGGATTCTGCCCGTTGATCTTCTGTGCCAAAAGAGCCCTCTTTACACGAAAATAACAAGGGTTTTAGCCCGAATACAGTTACGTTTCTTGGCGAGTACCGTGAATTTGGGAGGAAGAATCAGTGAGGCATGCATCATAGCAGAGCTTGCCTCAAAGACGTATATTTAAAGTCGATCTTCCATTTTAAGTCATGCTTAAAAAAATAACACTTTTTGGAACATCGTATGAAGTGTGTGTGCCTGTATGTGTGCACACGCACGTGTGTGTGTGTGTGTGTGTAAGATTGTGTGTCTGGCACACCTTCGTAGAGTTGGTGGTTTTCTATTCTTTTTAGATCTTGTTGTCCTTTCTGTGTTAACAAATGTTGCCTAGCAATATGTCTACTCAGAAAGAGAGAGGACGGGATTCTTGGAATTTGAAAGAAATGTGGCCCAGTTTTGTCTGCTTTGTGATGATTTCCATCTCACTTTGTGAGGGATCCAAATGGGCCTGCCTATATGTTGGGCAACCCTCCTGACTAGCCAAGGGTGATCCTGGGATAACCTCTTCTCAGCCTCGTGGGCTAATGATCTCCTCCGAGAAAGTATCTCTTACAATTGTTTCATTCTTTTCCTTTTGTCTCTGGCCTCTCCTACAAAATTAGATTTTCACATATTCTCTGAATCCTTGTTTGCTGTGCCCTCAGACGTTAACAAGTGCCATCTCTAGAGTGTTTGTTTTTTTCCTTAGGGCTATTCTCCTGTTAAATGCCATATTCAAGTCAAGGTGTTAGAAGCCCTAAGTCGGTACTTGGCACTTTCCCCACGCGCTGCCTCCATCACCAAGGGAGGAGGGTTATGAGCCCTCACCTACATCAGTGGCATATTCTCATACCAGGAAGATCACAAATTTGGAGCAAAACTGCAAACTAATTGTCATTCTCAAGTCCTAGAACCTCTAAATACAAGTGTGGGAGGCACAATTTCCATTCTCATTAAGAAGTCAGCCCATGAAACCAACAGTAAGGAACTCTGTAATTAGAAGTACCCCTGTCTTCTTCCTCAACGAAGGAGCTCATTGTCTTTCTCCCTTTCTACTGCCAAATAAGCTATTTATTTATTTAAAGCTTGTCCGACACCTTGTGATTTTCCAACTGTTCTCCTGTACTTTTTCAGCAAAAGTCAGCTAATAACATCTGTCAACCAGCTCTCCACGCAGGGCTGGGTGCTGTTTCGCATGGCCTGTTGCCAGCCAGCAGCCTGGATGAGATTTTTTTCTCGTGGTCCAAGATCCTTCATTGGAAGTTCTCCTTGGTTTTACGGATAACTAAATGGCCATATCTTTTAGCCAGGAGTGTTTTTTGTTTGTCCTTTCTGTTTTGTTTACATAGAATCCTACACAATGATTCTTTGATTAAAACAAATGTCCTTTCTGGGATCCTTTAATGACCTTTCACAAAGCAGTCAATTTCGTAAAAACGTAGACATTAAAAATGCATCACAAATCCATAATACAAATAGTAATAATACCAATAAGAGTAAGCATCATTCTCTTCGCTGGTTCATGGAAGGCAGGTACACCTTAGGAGGACAAAAGTGGATAGCATTTTAGTGCTTGGGAGGTTTTTGGTTTTGGGTTTTTTTTTCCTTTGTAATTCTTAACCCAGTAGTTTTGACAGGTTTTCCTATCTGGATGAGCTGTATCTAAAAACGGTCTGAGCAGATAGTTAAGTGGAACACTATACAACCAGTTAGAATAGCTTCGATTTAAAATGTGCTTTAGGGGGAAAAAAACAAAATAACATAACATAAAATATGCTTTAGGAAGAGGTATAGATTTGAACCTCAGAGCCTTATGTCAGAGGACCTAGTTAGTCTTTAAAAAAAGTGACAGCATTTTATCACAGTTTGCTTTGTTAAATAATGTATTTCAGTAGCACATTTAATACAGTTTTCTCTTTCTCTGATGAATGAGCCATGCAAAGACAGCCTTTTTCCTCATCTAGAATTCATAAGAGGACTTCCTGGACTTTCATAGCTGTTTTTTTTTTTTTTCCCACCAATATATTTGCTAATATGTTTCAACTGAAATTTCACAAGAATTTTGTAACATGCTAATCGTGTGCAACAGAATGATTGACATGAGAGAACGTAAGTACTGTTTGGATAGCTTACTATCTATGCATGGCGTTCCAAATGTCTGAGGAATCGGGGTTTGTTAATAGATCAGATTGGTTCCTTGGAAATTATAAAGGCTTCCCACTTAGGTATTTATGTTGCTTATTCATTAAGAATACGTAGGTCTTTCTTAAATATTCATTAGGGAGGAGGGATTTTCTAAAATACGTGACTTTCATGGGCGTATTTGGTGGAGCAGACTACTGTAACTTTTAATATAACTTAAAAATAAGAATTCTTCTGAAAAATGTATGCACTGAATTAATACTCTTTAGGAAAACACTCAGTTATGTTGTAGGAACAAGCACAGCTCACCCAATACCGAAAACATTTTCATTTTAAATATAATTATGTTGAAATTTAAACATATAAACCACCAATTACAAAGTGACTATAGTTACTGACTTAAAATTTTTAGCAGTTCACCTCTGGATTTTGTTGTGTTAGAATTTTGAGAATATATTTCTAAATTAAAAAAAAAAAAAACACTTTTTTTCCCCGTGGACTTTCCATGATCAAAATAAACATTTTACATCAATGACTGTATAACATTACTGTACCATGGGAAAAAAAGGGGGGGTCCTTCTTAGAATATCCCTCTTGGAATACTTGGCCCTGTAGCCTGATACACTCACATTTTGCGCGACCAGATTGGTGCCGTGGGTAGTGCTGGATGTCAGTGTCCTGGCTGCTGGTTAAAACCGTGTTTGTTTGTTGTCACGGACTTTCTGTCTGAGCAGAACAGAATTGTCTGCTTCTCAATCTGTAGATCATGAGCAGATGACACAAAAGAAAAAGAAGTCTCTAAAATGACACAGCTCTATTTTCTAGGCGGGAGGGGGAAGGAGCAGTGAGGAGGCTGTGTGTCCTTGAACAGAGCAAATGTTAGGAAGCAGAGATCAGCCCGCGTTCAATTGATCCCACTGTTTGCTCTCCAGCGAGCTTTCACCCTGTTTGTAAACCGCTCGGAGGTAAGTAGGACACGAGCCACCCACCCTGCTTTTTGCCAGATGCTCCAGGGTTTTGTGGAACTGGATTGTAGTCGGAAACTTGCTACTTTTCTGCAGTTCACCGGCTGTTTCTAGGCTCGCCTTTGAGTCTGTTTTCTAGAGTTGTTTTGAAATCCAACCTAAAGATAACAGCGAAATGTGACCCGGTCTTGTGAATGGTGCCACCAACTGGCAACGCTTTTTCCTAAGGCAGAGCAGGCCTTTTTTTGCAAGACATTGCAGTCAGAGTAGGGGCAGAAAGTTGGTTACAACCTAACATCCATTTGCTTTGCACAAATCTTTAAATAAGCTGCTAGAAACAATGAGAGAGAAAACAAAGAAATACGGGCAGTGAGCGACCCAGGGCATGGGGGGACAAACAAATGGCTACATTCAGTTTAAAAAGTTATTTTTTTATGCCTGGGGAAGTATCAAGCTAAAACATTCAAATTTAAAATCCATTTCATATCTCAATTTGCATATGTATTTACAAGAACAGTCAGTGGATAAAAAATGAACATCAGTGTTCGTTTAAGAGCTTAGAAAGCCACCTAGCCAACAAAGTTAAAACAAACAAAGATCTAAACTCAGGGCTATTTTGGAGTAAACGTGAGTTTACAATCAAGATTTGCTTGTCTTGCAAGCAAACTTTTTTTTTTATCATATTTCTTCACTACATTGACCTACCAGTCTCAGATTTTTTGAGAATAAATGCTGGTCATCTTCAAGGATATTGAAAAGCAAAATTTGAAAAAGTATGGGTGGGAAAGAAAATATATCTTAAAAGCTAAGAATTACAAAAACACTGTTAAACTATAAACAATAAATGGCAGTTAATAAATGTCCAATGTGGCTATTTTTTATTGAAATAATTTGAACTTATACCCTTGACTTATTTATCAACTCTAAATGTATAAATTACATCTTCTTTTTAATCATCCTAATTTGTCCTCAGGCAGTGCACATAAAAGAGATGCTCAAGTTAGTAATGCCACTTAGAGGTAAGTTCTCTGTCTAAATAGAGTGAGGAGATCGGAAGATTCAATTTCTTTGCCACCAAGCATGTCCTCCAGGTGCCTTTACCTGTAGATGAAAAAAAAATGCCGATATGGAAAAAGCAATATTATAACTGGTAAGGGCAGTTTATCAATCTACGCATGTATGTTACGATATTTGATTCTTACCAGCTTATGGGACGAGTGAACTATATGTAATTATCCCATGATGCTGACACCGTGTAGACATGATTCCAGCGCAAGTGGGACCTCGATCTTTCAATCCCACTCGCGTGAGCTATGTGCCCACCTACGATTGTAAGAAGAACGACTAACTACTCACATAGTTACTAAACTTTTGCCTTGTCTAGGACACTTAACAGCAAATGATATCGACTGAAACGGCTTGAGGAAATACGAGTTAGTGAGGTTCACAAGAAAATAACAACGATGCTCTTAGGGCCATTTCCTGCTGGCTGCGGAGTGTTGGGTGGAAAGGTTCAAATAAGCTCGTTCTGAGAATGACCACTTTGAGTGTAAATACCGGCCAGAATTTCACCTTTTCTGGCTCTTTATTAAGATTTCAGCCTCTCGTCTTGCTAAAAGATGGAAAAAATGAGAATTCTATATAAAAGTTCTCTTAAAATTATATTTCATACTGTGAGAATGCCTTTTTATGTAGTAAATAGAAAAACTAAAAAGCCGTATTTGTCACTGCTACTGAAAAGCAAACAGAAAATGAAGTATATTTTGCTATTTTGAGAGCTGATGTTTTTCTGTTTTTATTTTGGTAAACTTGTACCTGATTTTAACATTTCTATACACGGAGAGTATATTACAATTCCAACATGGCACCTATACCCCTTATAGTATGAATTAAAAAGGAAATCAATATGCTTGTAGCCATTTGGCCCCATTGATTAAAGTCATACTGTTTTTTAATTATAGAATAATAGGAAAGGAGGGATATCCTTTACTACTCAGTTGAATTTGTATCTTCCTCAATCCAAAATATAAAAATCACTAAACTTATGTTCAGAATTTGTTAAGCTTCAAATGCATTTTAGGAATTATCTAGAATGTAAATCTTTGCCCTTTTGGTTTTCTATCTAAATAATAAGGCACTATTTCCTTAAATGATTAATGTTCAAGAAGTTTCTTTTTTTCTCTACCTTTTATTCGATATTGTCTCGTAATTTGGAAACAAAAATTATTATATGTTATTATGACCATCATCTGGCATGTTCTTAATTTTCTTAACAGTTGATATTAATTCCTAATATTGCTGTTTTAGCCTCTTCTTGCCAATAATATGTGGCAGAGAAAGTGATTTTCATCTCTGAGCACAAAGGTTTTACAAACCATCTCCCACCACATCACATTACATGTTCAGAAAAATTGTAGGACAAGGAGGGATTAAAAAAAAAAAAAAAGAACTAAACTTCACCTTGCTAAGTAGCAGCTTTGTCCGATTATAATTTTGTTTGCACGGCAAGAAAGAAAGGAGATACACAGAGCGAGTGCGAGGTACGTTGAGGCGACTTCAAAATGAATCTCTTTTAAGGGGTCTTGATTTGTTGTGCTTGATGTTAGGCGCTGACTAGCTAACATGGAAATTAACCATGTGCCGTAGAATCTCGCTGCTGTTCCCACTGGTTCTTCTCTTCCTTTCACATTCTTTTTAAAATTATTATTATTTTTTTTTAGTAAACATTCTTGGGTGAACTTGTCCCATTTTTTTCCCATTTTTTTAAAAAGACTTTATTTATTAGAGAGATGGAGAGAGAACGCAAGTAGACAGAGCAGCAGGCAGAGGGAGAAGCAGACTTCCCGCTGAGCAGAGTCCGATGTGGGTCTCGATCCCACGATCCTGGGATCATGACCTGAGCCAAAGGCACCCGCTTAACTGACTGAGCCACCCAGGTGCCTGGTCCCTTTACATTCTTAATCCAGTTCCCTTTTCTGCCTTCTGAATGGTGTTTGCAGTCTGCAGCTAATTCCATAGGGGGACAAGCCCTTTTTCTGTCTCCCAGCTTTCTTTACTGGATGGTGTTCCGAGTCATGACTGGATTACAGTTTCAAACATGACAATGCATCGTTAAAACATTTTAGTGATAATAACCAAGTGCCCATTTTATAAATAAGGCACATCCGTTTAAAATAGATTAAGGGCACTTAACCCAGAGCCCGCCTTCCAAACTACCGGCTGAACACTTCCCAGGGAATGAAACTAGTAAATACAGTCCCCAAATTTTGTTTCATGGAAATCAGTTTTAATTAGACAAACATGACTAATTCTATTTAGTCCAGTGTTAGGTTAATTTTTAAAAAGCCCGTGTGCTGAGCCGGCCCCAGGCTCCAGGCTAAGGAACTATTTGCATAGTGTGGAATGATGTGGGATACCTGGTTTCTGGTTATGTTATCTGGTGATAAATCCATAATACCCAATGAAATATTTGATTCTGGAAAATTTATCAATATATTTCAAACATTCACTTTGTGCTAGACACTGTGTGGGGTCCTCTGGGGACAAAAAATGCAACCCCCCAACGACGCAAACCTACAGCCACCACCCAGTGGGCCCTGCTGGGAGGGACAGTCTTCCCAGGCTCGCTCCAGCTCCCACGCCTCCTCCTGGGTTTGTGAATGAGTGGTAAACAGTGGCCACCCTTCACGCAAGCCTCTCTAGGGACGGGCTTGAAGACGACCACCCCAAGAAAGAAAGCGACAGCTCCTTCCCGAATAAATGGCAAACTTGCTTATGTGGGCTGCAAAGGGGGTGGGCTCTCCAAGCCCCCGCGAGTCAGCTGGGACAACCTCATGCAGAAGCAGGTGCACTGGGTCTCTCCAGGCCACCCCCCATCCCGGGGCTTGGGTGGAGCGGAAGCAAGGCCCACCCCGAGTCTCTGAGCCAAGACGTCCATGACCTCGCCTCGTGGGTCACGAGGCAGGCTTACCGATGAGCCGCCGGTAAGGAGATGGAATGGAATTTCCAGCCCTGGCAGCGCCCTCAGGAAGCTCACAGTCCAGCGGGAAGAAGGGGACGTGTATGCAAATAGCTGAATCGGAGGGCCCGTTGTCGTGCTGCATCCACAGCTAGAGCGACCGCCCGGGGGACCTGGTGCATTTCCCAAGTGGGCACTGCACTTCACTGGGGTAGAAGACAGGTTGTCACTAAACGGGGCTGGCATACCGGGACGTACATCTGAAGACTCGTTGAGCTTGCATGTCCGTCTGCTTTCACCGAAATGTCAGTTGAACCGAAGATTTCAATATTAAAACAGGAAACCATAGAGTTTAAGAGAAAATGAAAGAAATTTGGATGAATTTGACTTCCTAAACCAGAATTCTGTGAGGGGAGGTAATCACAGCTGTATTGCAGATAATGCTTTAATTCTCTTTATTCAGTACCTGAGGGGTCCCGTAGGACCATAATAAAGAATCCAAAATGGGCAACGGGTCTGAACACAAACGTCACGATAAACTAAATAAGCACCAGAAATTCTGGAACATACCGAAGTCTGCTTAACCTTTCCTATAATAAGATAAATGCAAATGAAAGCCACAAAGTGGTACAATCATTCACCGATCCGATTGCTCAGACTAAGGAGTCTGATAGCTAGCGTGTTTGCCAGAATGTCGGGAGAGGTTCCCACAGCGGGCTGCAGGGGGACCAACAGAAGCGCCTGCGCCCAGCCCTTTCGCCGAATCTACCCGAATGGCAAATGCCCACGGTCCTTGTCCCACGGTTTAACTTCTAGGAATTACTCGTGCATATGAGGCGATTTCTTTACAAGGGTGTTTATCGCATTAATGACTGGACTAGAAAGAAATACGCCCGTGTGAAATCACATGTACGTAGGCAAAAGTGTGTTTGTTGCAGGCTTGCCTGGGATAGCAAACACTTGGAAGCAAGTTGAATGCCAGCAATTTGGGGCTGATCAAACGTTGTCTGTTCCTCTATATATCTAGCCATCTATATTAGCTCGTAAGGAAATAGACAGATGGTGTCCCTAAACAAGACTGGATTATAATTTCAAATACAATCATAATGAAAACATTTTAATGATGAGAACCATGCCCATTTCATAAACAGGGCACATCCGTGTAAAACCTAGCAGGTGTAAGGGTACTATTAATGCATACCAGAATGTTCTGCTACGGGAACGGGGCAGCTCTATCTACACTGACCAAAATCCCATTTGAGAATACACTGCAAGGTGGGGATAGACGTCACAGAACAGTGTGTTTAATAGAATGCTGCTACTTTTATAAAAAGGAAATGTGTGTGTACACACACAGACGCTCTGGAACCATATTCTCAAGGCTGGTGGCAGTGCAGACCTGGGTTGGGAGGCTGGGAAGTGGGGTGAGGACCCCCATTGTACCAAATTACCTTTAGGGTTTTCTGGATTTTGTAACACAAGAACCTATTAAATAGTCAAAGATGTGAAAACAATTTTAGCTGTAACTAATGGCTCAGTTGCCCTTAGGATGGTTCGGGTGTGCGGAAAGAGGGGGGAGTCAGAAATGGCTTCTGGAAAGTCTTGCATGGTGACTGGGACCCGCAGTGCCCTCTCCTGAGAGAAGGTCGGGAAGGGAGCATGGAGTGAATGATTCTAGAAACGAGGGGTGAGACAGAGCTGTCAGCCACCCCAGGGAGGATGTCAGCAGACCTTCAGACGGACGGGGGGAGGGGGGAGGTTGGACAGGGAATCAGTTTGGGGGGCTGGGGCCCAGAGCTGCAGTTAACTGGGTGCCAGGCTGGGAGGGTGAGTGAGAGGCGGTCACAGCTGCCCAGACCACGCCAGCATTCACAGGCGATGGGAGAGGAACCCACAGAGGGTCCTGGGCAGGAGCAGCCTTTGAAGTGGGAGGAAACCAGCCAGGGGAGGAGTCCGGCAGTGAGCAGAGGGGAGTGTGGCGGCAGGCGCAGTGATGGGACACGGCCATGGGCAATGGTGGGGAATCATCCCGTGAAGTGGGGCTTGACCTCCATGACAAGAGCGCTTGCCCCCTGGGCATCAGCGGAGATGAGGAGGTTGGAACACAGCCCAGAGGCACATGGAAGACTGGCCAGGGTCCCTGTGGAGGAAATGCCATGGGTGCGGCACTTCCCTTCCCTGTGCCGGCAAAGCCCTGGGGGTCACCAGGGACACCAGGAGCCAGAGAGCTGAGACGGAGAAGAGGCTGGTCCTGGGGGCAAAGGGCAGCAGCGTCCTCAGGATGGAACTAGGGTCCCCACAGGACACAGACTCAGGTGTACAGTGGGCTGACACGTAGAAGAATGTACTAGAAGTGTTTGGGAAACAAAGGAAAACGGGGCTGGTTGAAAGGCAGGGACCGCTTAGCGCAAGTGTGTGGGAGCAGGTGGCTGGCAGGAGGGGCTTTGCTGTGGGCGAGAGCCTGATGCCCAGGGCAGGCTGGGTTTACCAGCAGCTGTGAAGGTGCCCACTGGGCTGTGGCCAGCCCTCACTAGGCCAGAGCACTCGAGACCCCTTTCCTCAGTGTTGCTTGTGTTGGCACCCACAGTTGGTGACCAGAGAGGCTCCAGCCAGGGGGTCCCTTGTGTGGGACAGGGACGAGGAGAGATCCACATGTGCCCCTCATCGTTCTGGGGGAGTCCCTGGCACGGAGCTTCTGGGGGCCTCGGACATGTCCACACACTGGGTCCCCACCATTCCTTTCAATCTCATGTTCTGCTTTGTTGTAAATCGTAGAACCCCCCCATTCCCAACTTTCCCCCAAAGTGTCGTCTTGCTATCTCTCTTCCACTTTTGCATTTTTGGAACATGGGTCAGAATCCCTTTCCTTGACTCTCAAGCTGACAGCTTGTTAGAACTTGCTCACATAGTACCTGGGGTAGATGCGACTTGTTTCTGCCAGCAGCTTCCTGTGAAAGCTCAGGTCAAGAATTTCCAGACATCGTGCCATTAGAAGACTGCCAGGTGCCACTGACCACGCGGGACGAGCATTGACGTCATTCTGGAACAGACAGAAACCGTGCCCGACCTTTCCTCCTGTCCTCAGTGCTGCAGGCTGGCGGGCTCTCCTCACGGCCCATCCCCAAAGAACTCCCTTCAGGGCCCCTTGAACCCGCCTGGGCTTTTGCTGACTTGACCCACTTTCTTAAGGAACCCACCCCCAGCAGGTGCTCGATCCATTCTCTTCAGGATTGTTCCTTCTACCTTTCTGGATTGTGCTTGTGTACTTTGACCTCTAATTGGACATTCTTGTAATTACAGAAAAACTCAAATAAAGCGATCTACTAAGCCTTTTCAATGATAAAGGGCCTGCACGTTGTAAATAGTCAATAAACGTTTGTTGTTACTATTTTGTGTTCTGCGTCATACCTTGTGTGCGCCACAAGCATGGAGACTTCAGGGCCCTTCTGCTCAGGGAGTGGGGGGCCGACGCCAGAGGATATACAGAGCCTTGTTTCTTGAGGTCGAGCTGTGGGAATTCCAGAGGGTACAGCAAATGACCGGGAAGGAAGGGAAGTGGGTGTTGGGTGCAGGGAGAGGACAGGATATGGGGGAGAATGAGGTGACCCAGGAAACCGACACTGTGAGTGTGACCATGAGTTACAGAGCTCTGAGTCTCACAGTAGTTCACTGACCTCAAGGTTTCTAGAAGAATCCATCCTTGCACCTCCTGGGAAAGGGATGGAGTGAGGTAGGGAAATTGAGGTCTTCTGTGGGGGGAGTCAGACAAGGTTGGCACCTAAAAAAATGATTCTTCTTTGTGCCAAGTTGTGCATTCTGGAAGAATATATATGAAGTGGATACATAGTATAAACTAGTAGATATTTAGTAACTATTTCTATATTTAAATCTAGAAAAGCGATGGTTTGTTTTCTAACATGGCTAGAGGCAAAAAATGAGTGAAGCCAATCAGAAAAAGCTACAGGTTTCTAGGGAGAAAAAAAAAAATGGCATTTTGGCAGGAAAGTGGATTAATGTATAAAATCTTAGTCATTTCTCCTGTGCTATTATGGTAATGTAGAACTTGTTTGTTCTGATTTTTAATTCCAGAAACCTGTCGGGATAAAGCGTGTGTCTTCTTTATGTTTTTATTCATTTTCCAGCTACTGAACATGTGTGTGTACTTCGTAGAGCTCCAGGGAAATCTGCGATCTGGGGGTGAACCGGACGAGGGGGCTCGCTCGCCCTGTCTCTGTACTAAAGCAGACGGACCCCCAGGTCTCTGTAGCTCAGCAAACACAGCTTTCATATTTTGAAATCTACTTTCCAAGCTGCATCCTTGGTAAAAATTGTACCATCCTGGTAAGTGACCATCGCAGTCCGGGAAGGCCCCACGTGCGGGCGTCCGGGTCGGGGAGGGGGTGGGCAGATCGCCACACCTGCCTCTCGGTGTTGCTGTGACCTTGAACCTGCTCTAAAACAAGAAGCCTCAAAATGTTCTCCACAAAAACCTACCATGAGATACTATGAAAGGAAATAATTTAATGTCACTCTTTTGTATGATGTGAATTTTATTTCATAAAATCTGCCCCGATTGAAGCATGTCACCTCGGCAGAGAGGACTCAAGGAACCTCATGGTTAAACTGTAGTAGACGCCCCAACGTGTAGTATTTATTCCAAAAGATGTTCCTATTTCCAAAAGCAGAAGAGTAGGAGATCAGAAGAGAAGGATGGAGAACACGAAGGGTAAAGGGCAAGGCAGGGAAGAACGGGCCGAACTCTGGAGGAGAGAGAAACGCACAGTGCCTGGAATCCCACCTGGTGAAAAGAAATTGTCTGAAAACCTGAGACGCCTTCTGCCCGCAGGTGGTTTCCTGCAGGTGCAGGGCTACGCGCTCACTTGGCATCAGGTGGGGTCCACTTGAAAAGAAGGTGTAACCCTCGTGCATTAAAAGTGAACGCTGGAATTTGATTGCCTAGAGAGGCTTTTAACTCCCCCACCACATAATCATTTCGTAACACACATACATTTCTCCTCCCCGCCGCTCTCCCACGTCGGCTCGCGGCACCCGCGCGTCTCCCAGGCGTCTCCCAAGCCCGTGTCCCTTCTCCGTCTCAACAGATGCTCGAAGAGACTGGCAATGATTCCAGTGGCGATGTTAAATGCCACATATATGTTCCGATTATTGAAGTCATCATCGCTTATTGTAGAACATTTTTAGACTCCAGGAAAAGTGAATAGAAGAAAATTTAAATGCGTTATCATTGTACCACCCAGGGAGCACCATTGCTAATACTGTTGGGTGTTTGGCCATCACTAAGTGTATATAAAATTTTATATGTATATATATATATATTATCTTTTAGATATATAAAAGATATAAAAATATATGTATTATAGACAGATACAGAACTCCACCAACAATGATATGTTATCCGTGCAAAGTGGAAACCATAGTGCCTAAGCAGACTTTAATCCTCTTGTAAAATTTGAAATGTCTCCAGTGTCTTGAACTATGAATATTTTTTTTATTCATTTGACAGACAGAGGCCACAAGTAGGCAGAGAGGCTGGCAGAGAGAGGAGGAAGCAGGCTCCCCGCCGAGCAGAGAGCCCGATGTGGGGCTTGATCCCAGGACCCTGGGATCATGACCTGAGCCGAAGGCGGAGGCTTAACCCACTGAGCCATCCAGGAGCCCCAGCTTGAACTATAAATTTTTAAGCACACCGTCCCTCTGCACAAATGCACCATGATTCATTCAACTACCGCCTTACGCTTACCTGTTTTTGTTGTTTCTAGTCTCTTACTGTTAAACACTGAGCTGCGGTGACTAAACATAATTTTGTGGTGTTCCTTATCTTGGCAAGTGGGTCTCGACACTTCAGCTACGCGGGCTGGAGACGTACGGGCAGATCTCATGGTGCTCGCTCCCAGCCCATCCAGGGCCAGGGCCCGTCTACTCGCACGCAAAATATCCTGCAGACATGTCACTTTTTTCCACCACCACCCACCCCCGTGTGCATACCTGGGTCTGGATTTTCTGAGTTCCTCAGGGGTCGAGTAATCACAGGGCAAGGCACTTGTTATCTCTTACTTGTCACACTCACAAAGTAGATCCTGTTTTCCTCTTCCAACTTTTCTCACATGTTTTCGATGGGATTTTGTTTTGTTTACCTTAAGAAATGGTTTGTTTTTGTTTTTTTTTTTACATTATGCAACATAGTACACACCTGCAAAAGGACGTTTAACATATATGCCAATTATGAGTAATGGGACTCAATGTACTCAGTTCCAACCCTAACTAAGAGAGCAGATTCAATATTTGGAAGTCCGGAGACTGGCCTTACCACCGTCCTAAATTGAGTTTTATCATTCTTTTATTGTTGTTATGATTTGTCTTTATGATACGTCGTAAGCCTCAATAGTAAGTTTCTGCATTGTGCTTATATTCAAGCATTCTAGAAACATCATCACACTATTTTCAGTCTTCTGTGACTTGCTTTTTTTTAAAAAACAACATTCTATATCTTGAGATGTAATTCATATTGTATAAAAACATACAAAAGAGGTTTTTAGCATGATCATGAGGTTGTGAAACAATCACCATTGTCTAAACCTGGAACATGTTCATGACCTTGAAGAGAAACCTCGTGCCCACAAAGACTCTCCCCTGACGCCCCTTCCCCGAGCCCAGCCAACCACTGATCCTTCTGTTTCTCATCAACAAGATGTCCTTGAGTCGTCTAACTTGGCCAGTGTAGCCATAATTCATTCATTTTAACAGTGACACATATCTAATAATGCTCCATTTCTCCCGGTAGCCGTTTTGACTTTTCATAATTTTTTTTGAAATTTTAATTTTAAAATTACTTGCTTTAAAATATCTAAGTTCAACAACTAACTGATTCTTAGCCATTAAAGCACTGTTTAGAAATCACTTGCACATGCACACATATTCTGACACACATTGGTCTGGACACGGGAATGGAATTTCTTTCTTTTTTTTTTAAAGTTTTTCTTTAATTATTCGATAGTCAGAGATCACAAGCAGGCAGAGAGGCAGGCAGAGAGAGAGGAGGAAGCAGGCTCCCTGCTGAGCAGAGAGCCCGATGCGGGGCTCGATCCCAGGACCCTGGGACCATGACCTGAGCTGAAGGCAGAGGCCTAACCCACTGAGCCACCCAGGCGCCCCAGGAATGGAATTTCTAGTCTTAATTCTGCCCATCCTTAGTTGTAACACATATTTAACAATTATTTTCCCAGGTAAGTATGCAAATAAAAAAATTCTATTAGCAAGGTATCGTTGACTCTAAGTTTTCCTGCACACAGGGATGCAAAATGGCATCTCATGACTTGACTGTGTTTCCTCGGTCGCTCCCGATGCAGAGCGGGCTCTCGGGAGGTGGACAGTTTGCCGTTCCTCCTCTGTGAACTGGGATCAAGATGGCACTCATTTCAGCCTCAGGGTTGTTGGTCCTTCCTCCCTGGTCTGCAGGAGTTGTTTATCTACTCCGTTCACTGATCCTTTGCAAAAATGGATTTTCCTGATTTGTTACCGTCTCCTCATTTTCTTTATGTTGCCTTCTGAATGAGCAGAAATTCTAAACTTTCATGGAGTCAAATTTATCAAACTTCCTTTTTGGTTTCGTGCTTTGCTTTTTTAAAAAAAATTCCCTACCCTAAAAGTCACAAGCATTCCTTCCTTCTTTCTTTTCCTTTTTCATGTTGGCATTTATTCACCTGCTTATGTATGGCATGTGATAGAGGCTCAGTTCCGTTTTTCTTACCCTTTTGGAGGCATGTTTTGAATATTTGGCTTTCCCCCACTGCTTGAATGAGCCAAATCTCCTTGTTCACATGGATAGACATGCTCTCCTCTCTTCCTCTGTTCTATTTACCTTGTCAATGTCACACCATTGGAGTAGTCTCTCCTCTTAACACATCTCACTGTCTGGTGAAACATTTACTTCTCCTTCCTCTACGGGAACATGTGAATACTTATAACCCTACTCCTTAGACATTTTAGAATCAGCTTAATTGACAAGCTTAATGAACCACCTTGTTAAAATTTAGGGAAGTTTGGGAAGATTGGACATCTTTAATACACTGAGTGCTTCCCTCCATGACTATGGAGTCTCTCCCAATTACTCAGGAGAGTTGAAAATGTCTTTTAATAAAGTTCTTTAATTTTTCCTGTAGATATCTTAAACACATTTGGTGACATTTATTCCTAGTACCTTGTATATTTTGTTGCTATTGTAAATAGCATCTGTATATAAAAATTCCGTTTTTCTCTTCATTGCTTGGGTATAGAAATCAAATTGATTTTTAATCAGTTATCTCATACCCAGCGATTGTGTTAAAAATCTTGTTATCAATCTGAATAACTCAGAGAGGGTTAGAGGGAGATTCCTTCTAGATAGTGTTCAAGTCGTGGGAATTTTGTGTTTTCCTTTCAAATTCTCATTCCCTCTATTTTTCCCTCGTACTGAATTCTCTAGAACAAACAGTATGTGGTACCAGGACAACATTGTCTTAATGATTTTTGAAAGGGAACATTTTCAGTTCTACCATTTGGTATCATGCTTTCTCAAAGACTTCGGTAGATCCCATTTAAATCCCACTATTGCTCATGGCTTTAAGCTGATGGGATGAGAACATTTATCAAATATTTTTCAGCAATGGGACACCTGGGTGGCTCAGTTGGTTAAGCGGCTGCCTTCGGCTCAGGTCATGATCCCAGCGTCCTGGGATCGAGTCCCACATCGGGCTCCTTGCTCGGCAGGGAGCCTGCTTCTCCCTCCGCCTCTGCCTGCCACTCTGTCTGCCTGTGCTCGCTCTCTTGCTCGCTCACTCTCTGACAAATAAATAAATAAATAAATAAAATCTTTTTAAAAAAATATTTTTCAGCATCTATTGCTGTGATCTTTGGATTTCCTGGTTTAATCTACTCATATGGCAAAGTACACTAATTGATTTTCAAATGTTAGACCAAATTTCTGTTTCTGGAATGAATTTAACCTTGTCATTCTTTCACTTTGGGTCCCCCTGAGCACAGACTTGGACATAGGGTCTCTCTCTGCGTCTGACAGTCCCAGCTTCCAACTTTGTGTCTGTGTGTGTCCGAGTCATCACCCGTTTGCTGTCGGTCTCTGTGACTCAACTTCTCCCTTTGAAGGACAGATAATTTCTCGTGTTCATCCTCTTGCTGAGCGTGGCTCTTGGAGTTTCTTGCTGCAGGAGGAGGTCCAGCCAGAGTCTAGCCTTCCGAGAGCCCTAGCTATTTTCTTCTGCTTCTTTGTGGATTTTAAAACCAAAGCACAAGGTTTGGGGACACAGGCATTTGCCTCCAGTGAGCCATGACTCCTAGCTGGCTCACCACTAGAGTCCTGCGCCATTTTGTTTTATCCCTTGAGGATTTCTCTTACTTTCCTGCAAAGCTGTTATGAACTTCAAAGATGTGGTTTTTATTTGATAACTTAGGAGTATTTTACAGCAGAAAATTTTCAAGGTATCAAGTCCATAAGTTTGCCCAAAAGGGAAAACCGAAGGCTTTCAAATGTTTTCATTCAATCTAGAAAACTTTCTTGTGGTTTATATTTTTGTTTTTATACCTAAAAGAACTTACAACTATTTCTAACACATATTCTTTCAGCAGCATTTGATTGACTACTGTATCACACCAATAGATACCAATACCAAATAAAATACATTTGGACAACAATTACTTAACATTTTAAAGATATTGAACCCTAAAGGGATGAGTTATTTCTTGAGTACGTTGTATATGAATGGAAACTTATTGCAACATAAATTATAATTTGTAATATAGGAAGACAAAGGGTAACAGAAGTCTTCATTCCCTTATAGATTTAAGCGTGGTGATACCCTGGAATGAGTTGGCCAAGAACCTTGCTTTGAACCCCTCCTTTTACCAGTTCCTTCTGGTTGGTGGGGGCTATCACAGAGAGCCACATGAAACCTCGGGGGCTGTTGTACCTTCTGAACACTGGTCCTGGGACTGGGGCAGAGTGGTGGTCTCATGGCGGATGGCCTTCCCGAACATCAGTTACTCCCGATGAAATGAGAATCGCGATGGTAGGGGTCGTGCAGTGGACAGAGAGGGTAACCCACGTGCAGTGAATACAAACCATATTCCTACCGCGGCGCACGTCCTTGAAGAACTCGCAGAACTGCTCCAAAGCCTGCCAGATTTTTGTCTCTGACTCAACTCAACTCAACTTGAAGAACTTCAAGTGCCGAAATCAAGTCGCTCCAACAGCCCAGTTCAAGCCACGGGCACGAGCAGTGGGTCGTGGGGTCGCCCCAGTTTCCTGCTCTTCCTTTTCATCTCACTGCGAGCTTTGAAGCGTATTTCTTCCCATTCTCTCTCTCCTGGGTGCCAAGAACGCTTTCCTAGCTCAGCGCAACAGGAAATGGAAGAGAGAATTCTGGGAACAGAACCTACCCGATGCTTTGCTCTGATTCTCCCACGAGCCGAAGAATAATGTCTAGCCATTCGCTGTGTTTGGTCTGAGACTTTAAAAAACATTTTTTTTTATTGTGTTATGTTAGTCACCATACAGTACATCATTAGTTTTTGATGTAGTGCTCCATGACTCACTGTTTACGTGTAACACCCAGTGCTCCCTGCAACCCATGCCCTCCTTAGTACCCACCACCAGGCTCACCCATCCCCCCACCCCCCGCCCCTTCCAAAACCCTCAGTTTGTTTCTCAGAGTCCACGGTCTCTCATGGTTCTTCTTCCACTCCGATTTCCCCCAATTCACTTTTCCTTTCCTTCTCCCCATGTCCTCCACATTATTCCTTATGCTCCACAAGTAAGGGAAACCATATGATAATCGACTCTCTCTGCTTGACTTATTTCACTCAGCATAATCTCCTCCAGTCCCGTCCATGTTGCTACAAAAGTTGGGTATCCATCCTTTCTGATGGAGGCACAATACTCCGTAGTGTATATGGACCACATCTTCTTTATCCATTCGTCCACTGAAGGGCATCTTGGTTCTTTCCACAGTCTGGCGATTGTGGCCATTGCTGCTATGAACACTGGGGTGCGTGTGGTCTGACACTATCTTGTGTGTCTTGTAAGGACTTTAATTTGTCTGTTGACACTGACTGTCTCTCTGCCCATCTCTCCCTGCCCCCCAGCAGGTGCGGCCCACAAGCACTGCTCACCTAGCTTAACCTGATGAACCCACAGCGGGCTTCACCACCTGGGGAGCAGCAAGCGGCTTCCCTATGTCAAGTGCAGGCGGCACGACCACCTCCCCCTGTTTCCCAGGCCAGCCCCACCCTCAACACCACCCCTGGTCATCCACGGTTCTGAGGACACCACAGTGGTGCTTCTCCAGTTCTGTGGCTTAAAGGTTCTGTAGCCCCTCCGCACGGGCCGGACGGCTGCTCCTGCTCTCGGGAGTGGGGTGGTTGGACGGTGGGGCCCCGCAGAGCACCTGCTGTCCCCGGTCTGTCCTGCCCAGTGAGGCTGCTCACGCAGGTCCCAAAGGTGCTACACATACGTTATTGTTTCTATCTTGCATTATTCCCGAGGGATGGATTCCTGGATGTAGAAATACAAGTTCAAAGGGACTAAATGTTTTAAAGTTTTGTGTGACCAGTACTGAGCTGCTTCCTGGAGAAGCCGTCCCCAGTATCTTAGCAGAAGGGCTCTCTGCTTTCTCTCCAACTCTCAGAGTTCAGACAGCGAAATACCTGTGTCCTGTGGTATACGAGAAGTGATGTCCCCGTGTTTTCATTTGCTCTCTTTTGATGACTGGTAAGGTTAGAATGTTTGCATGTTCATTAAGCACATGTCTTTTATCTTTTTATAAAAAACAGTTTTGTGAACTCTTTTTTTGGGTCGCTAATGTTTTTCTCACCAAATTTTACGTGAACTCTATGGACAGTAAGGTTATTAGCCCCTTATGGTGTACTTGTTATGAATATTGTTCTGAAATAACATGTGAGTTGTAATTTAGTTCGTGATATGTCTCGATCTTCAGCAGTTTAAAATTGCCCTGTTCTCCATTGTGGTTTTTTAATAAATGTTCACTTTTAGGAATTCTTTCCTTGCCCAGACAGAAGTATTGCTTATGTTTTCTTATACTGTACTGTGGACCACATTATGGTTTTATTTATTAATTTATTTGATGCTTTCATTTTGGTAAATGGCATGAATAAAAATAAAACTGGCATTTATCCATGTGGAAGTACTAGTTCCCAAGACTACATCTTTAATGATCTGTCTATTCCCTGTTGATTTCTGTAGTTTATTTCTTTTTCTACTGCAAATTTTGATCAACTCTGTTGTCTACAAAGTTGTAATTATTCAATAGGCGTGGGTAAATACCCAGTGTAAGTTGGCACTTAATTCCACCAAAACGCAGACACAGAAAGATTCCTGGCGGCTCTTTTAATAGCAAAGACCAGATAAATAGTAGCAGAGACTAGAGACGAACTAGACTTCCATCAAGGTTATAACGAATCACAAATCGGGTTATATTCATACAGTCGAACGCTAGACAATGACGAGACAGAAGGAACCACTGCACAAGGTCACGGCAAAAATGAATCTCATAAACAAAATGGTGAGTGGAAAAAAGTCCATACGGTGTGATCCCACATGTATACAGACCAACACTGGTATCGGGTAATAAAGTGTAGTAACCCGAAGGGGCATCCGAGATCCTTCTGGGAGATCTCACTGATCTGGGTGGGCGCCCAGAGGTCTATAAAAGCAATTCATCAAGCTATATGCTTAAAATGTTTGTACTTTCTACCTCAACAGAAAGGGAAAAGTGTTCCTGTATGGAATCGTTTAGAATTAAGATTTTGATGTTGTGTTGTTCTGTGTGTCAGGGGTTGAGGCAGGTCTTTAAAATCACACGGGGAGTACTGACAACTTCTTAGCCCGTCGAACGTCTCTAATAAGGTGTATAGAACTTCAGAAAAGCTCGAGGACTGAGGATAGAAATACGACTTCCAGGCTGGTCTCCGCTGCTCCTGGCGGTGAGGGTTGAGCTCCAGCCCGGCCCTCCCGCACCGCAGAGGCTGGCGTGAGAGTGACGGTGCCCCCGCGTGCCGGGCGCTCTGCTCGAATTCTGTGCGTCTCATTCCACTCAGTGCTCACGTAGCGCAAATAAACATGAGCGCGTTGCACAGGAGAGCCCAGGGACCCCCAGAATTCCTGACAACAGCCCGTTCTATGTCGTGGCCCTGTCCATATGTACACGTCCTCGGCAGAAAGAAGTTTCTTGGAGCGATACTTCCTACGGGCCACGACCTGAGCTTTCTCTGCGCGTCTCTCCTACTTCCTGGGAACAGTACTTCGTTTTCTCCACACGTAGGAACGGGCAGCCGTCCACAGCCCCAGACACTGGAGCAGCCTTCAAAGAAGACAGTGCATTCACCCAAGGAAAGTGACACCGATTGCTAAAACTTCTTGCATTCCTCCGAGAACATTAGAAGCAGTGTCCCACTCCCCCCAGCAGCGAAGGGGAACACAGGCTCCCCGTGTCTCTGCCACCCCCAGCCCCCCATCCACATGGGCCCGCCTCTTCCTTCCTTCCCCTCTTGCATCCCCGTTCCTTCTCTACCGACGTCTCTGGTTTGCTCAGGATTCAGGTCCGCACCTTTTCTGGGCGCACCTGCTCTCTTGGCCCTTCAAGGACTTTCTCCACGTTTTGTAAGAAAAAAGTAAGTGTTTGCCTGCACTCGTGGAAGAGCGCGGATGCAGCATCAAACACTGCACGGGTCCACCAAGCCCCAAAATGGTCACATCCATCACTGTTCTCCCCTCCCCCGCTCCAAGCACACGGACCTCTGTAAGGGGCTGCACGTCCAGGTTCAAATTCCCAGACTCCTCGGTGTGCATGTCAGCCCCGCTGGAGTCGTGGCTTTCTGGGCCTGGCCGGCAGCCTGCCCCCGTCCTCTCCCACCGGGGCTCTGTCCTGCACCCGGACAGCCTTGCACATGCGCGTGCAGCACGAGGCAGCCCTGGGCACACACGCCTCAGCACCCAACCCTTGCCCCACCTCGGCAGCCAAGTCCAGGTCTTTGCACCACATTTTAAAAGGTGGGTGGTGCGGGTCTCAAGGTGGACCTCTCAGCCCCAGTGAGCCCTCAGTGGGCAGGGAGGCCCTCCCGAGATGCCAGGCCAGGCCCAGAAAGACTCTCCTGCAGGTTTTCGGGGCGGAGGGGGCAGTCTTGGAGCGCTGGCACGCGCTGCCTCCAGACTCCAGGGCATTCAGGGTGTGGTGATGAGTAAGTGAAGGACGAGGCCCCAGCCCAGGACCTTTGCGTAGGAGGACACACCTGCTCTGGGACGTCAGCACCCTGGTCACCTCATGGGGACAGAGGGAACGACTCTTGACCTTTGGGTATGCGGCCAATAAACTCTCCTTTTCTGACCTGAGCCACTTTGAACTGGATGCTCTGCCCTCTGAACAAGGAAGGGTCTCCCCCGAGAAGCCTCCCAGAAAATGACTGTGTGGCTCACGGGGCCACACACCAGCTTCCCGCGGCGTCCCAGCCCGTCCTCCTTTCAGGAGGGCAGCTGGAGCTCTCTGGATGGTTTTTAAAGCCAAGCTTTGTTTTCATGTTCTCTGATTATCCATGTAGTAAAGCGGATTAATCTGTCTTTCAGGACAGCAGAAGTGTTGCAGGAGGGAAGGCGCACCAGAAAGGCTCGATAGATTTCGGTTTGGGGCAGACAGAAGAGGTCTGCGTAAGGAGCGAATAACACCGCTCCTCGGAGCCTGGCGCCGTCCCCTGCTGCCCCCGACGGCGGGCCCTCGACTCCCACACCTGCCCCCTCATGCAGGAGGACAACTCCGGGCCCCATGGACTTTGCAGCCACTTGGGTTCTTGTCGTGCAACTGAACGCTGAATTAGGCACTGTCTTGGCTCACCTGTGTTTTAGCACAGCTGTTAGGAGCCCATTCTCCGCGGGCAGCCTGCCTGGGTTCAGATGCCAGCCACCTCCCCCGCCCAGAGCTGTGTGACCTTAGCCAAGTGCTTCAGTTTCTCCATTTTGAAAATGGAGGTAAGGGTCATTCCTACCTCAGAGGTGAGGTTAAATGACTCACATTCTTGACACGCAAGTCGTGAAGAGCGCGCACACAAGGTCTGGTGTGCACCGGCATGTCGGTGTAAGCAGCCACATTTATTCGGGTAAAATGGTAGTAGAAAGGCTCAGGGGCTCTACATTCAGATAAACTCAAGTTAGAATCCTGGCTCCAACCCCCCTTCCTGACCGTGGCGATGGCGGAAACCACGTGGTCCACAAACCCGGAGTATTTCCTACCCGGCAGTGCGGGCCCGTGAGAACGCGTGTGGAGCCCCAGACCAAGGCCCGGACGCGGGCATGCAGAGTCCCTCCTCTCCCGCCGCCAAGTGTGCCAGCCACCGCGCGGCGGGCTACTGGGACCGCCATCTCCACGTTGTCCACAGCCCGGGAGCTGACGGCCGGCCGGAGGGGCGGCAGACATGTCTGACCCTGGGAGGCAGCCTTCGGGTGCTTAGCGTTGCACAACCAGGTGTTGAGTAGGACGCACGGCCACTTGAATCTCTGGAATACTGTTTCCGACCTCGGAGGGTCACTCAGAAGCTCCATGGCAAACATGCCAGCACCCTCCAGGTGACAGTGTACGGCTGAATGCAGCTCCCAAGGCCCTCAGTGTGACTCCCAGGGGCCCCGGGGCCACCGTGGCCAGGCGTGACCAGCATGTCCTGCCCTGGGTGGCACCGGGGACGGCTTCAGGCTCGGGCATCCTGCCATTGCCCAGACCGACCATTCCCCTAAATGGAGAGCGCTTGGGCCACCCACGGCTCCCCCTTCTCTGAAAGGCCAACAGGCCCAAGCACACCGGCTCTGTCTGGTGTAGACCTTCTTTCCCCTCCACGATCCCTTCCTTGATCCCAAAGCGCATCTCGGGGTCTGAAGGCGGCGAAGAGAGTCACCGGCTTGTGTTCTTCGTTCAGAGGCATTGAAGTGTCGGGTCAGGCTGTCCCGAGAGGAAGGTGGGGGCACCCCCCCAACCAGCTGCCCGCTGCTGGCCCCCACTGGCCATCCTGACGCCTGAGTCATGGGGGACCCCAGGAGGCCCGCCACGCCCTTGGAGCGTGGTTAGGAGTGGGCGCGTTAGAAACGGGGACACCGAGTCAGCACGGGACAGAGCCGACCGCACGACTGTGAGTCATGGAAGGTCAGGATGAACCCCACAAAGAGGGACCCGTGTGCTTGGCAAGGGGCCAGAAAGGCTTCACGGAGAAGAAAGCCGGGAGCTGTGCCTTCTTCAAATCCCGTCCAGGCTCCAGGAACATCAGCGGGGTGGGGGGCTGTCCAGGCTGCCCCCCCCGAGCCACGTCTCCCCGACTCGGCGCGCTCCCAGCTCTGCCGCCGGCAGCTGGGGGCAGGAGAGCACGTCCCTTGTCCCGTCGGCACCACTTCCTGACTGAGGACGTCAGGTAGATTTTTAATCTCGCTGGGATTAAAGATGTTTTGAAACATTAAATCTTCAATCTTGGATCTTAAATCGCTCTAGGCTTGAAGAGTCCTCCTGATCTTTAACTACAACGGCATAACCTCCACCTCGTTTATGCGACGAGGCGCTGAAGCCGGCGGGAAGCCCTCCCGAGCCGGCAGCTACAGCGCTTCACACAGACATTCTGCAAACAACCGTGGGACGCCCGCCGCAGACAGGAGCGGGGTCCAGACCAGGGGATGCCCCAGCGAGCGAAGGAGGGCGTGTGGCCTCTGCTTAGTCTGAGGCTGCGGCGGAGTTAGTGCATAAACGCACCTCGGTGTGGGATATTCTGTGCTAGGAGGGGCTGAGGACCACTGCGGGGGCAGAGCAGGAGCCCCTCACCGGGACTTAGGGGGCTGGAAGTTGCTTCCCGGAGAAGTTCTGTGTACGCTGAGAAGGACAAATATGTCAGAGCCAAGGGAGTGGAGACCCGCACTCCGGGCAGGAGAACCATGCAAAGCTCAGACAGGAGGAGGACCACACGCGGAGGGGAGGGACGCGAAGAGGCCCCTGAGGGAGGCGGCCCTGGGGAAGGGAGGTGGAGAGCTCCCCGGCGTGGGGTGGAGAGAATCTGTGTCCCGGGACCAGATCAATCACTCAGCTTGAGGAAGTCAGAATCACTTGTTACTCAGTTTTAATTTCCTCATCTATAAACTGTGTGCATGCATTTGTGCATGTGTGCCCATGTATGTAGACATGCGTGCATGCATGTGCATGTATGTGTGTGCATGTGTGTAGGTGGTGTGTACGCACACATGTGTGCATGTATATGTGTGCATGTATGTCCTTGTGTGCCTATGTGTGTGCGTGTGTGCATTTGTGTGTGCACATGTGCATGCGTGTGCACATATAGGTGTGTGCACACATGTGCTTATGTGCCCCTGTGTGTGCATACATGCATGTTCCTTCCCGGTGTAGCCGTCAGACCGGCCAGGTCACACTGTGGTCGTAAGTTAATCACGATGACAGAACACAGCCAGCGTGTGTTTCCTAGTGCACGCGGGTGGGGTGGGCTCAGCCAGAGAACCCTGCGTGCACAGGCTGGCATGGCCTCCTGCTCCCTGCCGGCAGAAAGGAGTTGAAGGCCCGGCACCTGCAAGTACGCAGGGGCTTCCCACGCCCCTCCCACTCACTGCCCATGGCCTGGAACTCGTCCCACGGCCCCGCCGACCTCTGCGCGTCTGGGAAGGACAGCCTTCTGTGTGCAGAAGGAAATCAGAACCAGACCCCCGTGAGCACCACCATGCACCGCAGACCTGATAGCTGGGGTCCGCAGACGCAGCAGGGTGCAGAGACGGCTGGCGGCCGACGGGGGAGTGCGGCTCGGTCCCGGGCACTGAGCGTTTGTTCAACGACTCCCAAGAACCCAGAGAGAAATGAGACCCTGCCACTTCCCTCAGGGACACAAAACTGAGCAAGGAAAATAAAAGGTGTCCCAGGGATTGTCCCCAATACTTCATATGTATCATAATTCACCCTTTATAGATGATGGACCTGAGTCACAGAGAGGTGACTTTGCCTAAAGTCACAGGGCACCGTCCCGATGCAGGGACGTGTGCCGCCAGCTGGCTAGCCCTGTTGCCAAGGATGTGCTTCCCTGCATTCCTGTCATTCGTTAAGCAAAACTGCCCTGTGGGGCCCACTGGGAGCGACGAGCAGGAATGGGTGGGATGAAGCTCGCCCTGTGGGCTCTGCGCTGGGGAATCTTGGCATAAAACTGGATAGGAAACAGACCAGACGGGAATTGGCCGCATTTACCAAGCCTTTTTGATGTACCAGGGACTCGGGTCAGCACCCTGGGTTTGCCCCGTGGGGAAGCTCTGAACGGGGAGGAGCTCGCTGGGAGACGAAGGAAGGGACACCCGCTGGCCATCCTGAGGCCACCTTGTACCTTAAAATTCTTGAAGGACCCTGTTCGGTTGGAAGACGCTCTGAGTTTCAGAGAATGACTGACCTGCTCTCTGGCCTGCAGAGCGACACCCAGAACCCCGGGGGCCCCCAGACCTTAGCCAGCCTCTCTTGCCCACAGAAGGCTGCTTGTTGCTCGGATGCTTCCGAGGGGTTCCTGGCGAGAGGCGGCCAGAGAGAAGCCTGTCCTATATCGCAAATGTGATCGCAAACATGGACCCGAACGACCCTCCGTCTATCATCCAATGTGTCCTGGAGCCAACGCTGGGCTCGGGGTGGTGCCCACCAGTTCCTGGAAGTACCCGGCTGCAAATTCATTTGAAAAATCGGCGGAGGTATCCAGGCAGGAGATTAGCCTAAATATTGAAAAGGAAGAGTCCCAACTCCTCCACAACGAAACCCCATCAGCAAACGAGAAGAGGGTTTCCATCCGCACGGATGCCCTGCTCTCCCTTGGGCCGGCAGCTGGCAGCCCCCACCTGCTGTCCTCCTCGGTCCTCTGAGAGCACCGTTGGCAGCCACGGCTGATCCCCGCCTTGCTCCCACCGTGCGTCCTGACACCCCTGTCCACCGAGGACCATGCTCCGTTCCTCCTCCCTTCACGGTGGCTGGGGGAAGCTTGGGACCAGCTGGCTGAGCTCCCCAAGGTCGTTCCAATGTGCAGGTGAGTCCCTGGGTTCCAGCTGATGCGATGGGACAGGCGTCCCTTTCCAGACACGCCCCTCCAGAGCAAGGGTACGCGCCCCTGATTCTGCAGGCTTTGGACGTGGAGGTGAAAGATTCGTGTTGAAGCGGGCAGGGCAGCCCTCCGGGTTCTGTAGCATGGACTTCTGGGTGGATATGGAGCCCACCTCCGACCCCTGTTTTGGGGGCGTTTGCAGTGCCTCCCAGCCTCCCAGCCACACAGCCTCATCTACAGGCACGGTGGTGGCTGACAGCACTCGGAGGCTCGCGGCTCGTCTCTCGTTCTCTCCTGGGGCTTTTCACGGGGAGTGTCTTCCCGACGCTCATGCCTGTGCTCCATGGACGTTCGAGGGAGTTGGCACAGCGCGGGGCACGTGGCATTTCCCAAACGGGGGAAGCTGAGAGCAGAGGGAGGGACGTGTGTCTCCCCTTTATACCACAGCCTCGGTAGTATAGTAGAATGTCGGATAGGCCGACACAACGTGTCCTGAGACCCAGAGACAGACCCTCCCGGAGAGACACGGCGAGGCAGCGCGGGACAGAAAGGCAGAAGTTGGGGTGACCGTCGGCCGTGTCGGAAGCTAAGAGAACGTCCGCCACACTGGTCCCCTGGAGTCTTCAGAGAGAGCATGGCCCTGCCGACACACGACTCCAGACTTCGGACTCCAGAACTCAGGGGACGCCCGTCGCTCTGCACCCTCAGTCCTCACACTTCGCTCTCGAAGCCCTGGGAGACGAACACAATCAGCCTGGGACAGTTTGTCGTGGCAGAAAGTGAAGGAGCAGTAAAAGACGACTCAGGCTTCTTTTGAAGGAGCGAAGGAAGCCAGCTGGACACTCTCCCACCGGCCAGAAGGGTGCGGTTTGCGTTTCGGTGGGTGGAAAAGGCCAAGACTGCCATGTCTCCCACAGACTGTCCTCCGCGCCGTTATGATGGGGCCTCAACCGACCAGACGCGTCACTCTTTGCGGAGGATGACTAGTGAGCTCGTATCTTAAACCTCAGTAAATGAAAGGAAAGAACCAAGTACTTGTGTGCTTCACCTAACCCACCAGGCCCACCGAACTGAAGATTAGATGATGGGGGGGTCTCCAAAGAGGTTCAGTCCCGCTGACAAATGAAAACAAAATGACGCAGGACGATAACCAGTTTCCATACCCAAAGGTTCTATGGATCGGAGCCCTTAAAAGCTGTTTTTGTCAAAAAGGAGGGAAAAGGAGACAGGAAAGCCCCCCCGATGAGAGAGCTGCCGCCTGTGGTCTTTCCAAAGGAATCGACCCGAATCCGATCGATCTTCGAGTAAGTGCCCACGGAGGACACAGGGTCATCGCGCGTGTGGTTCGCGGCGGCAAGACCCCGTCTCTGAGATCCCTGCCGGACAGACGGCCACATTCTTCAACAGGATCCCTGCCGGACAGACGGCCGCATTCTTCAACAGGATCCCTGCCGGACAGACGGCCGCATTCTTCAACAGGATCCCTGCCGGACAGACGGCCGCATTCTTCAACAGGATCCCTGCCGGACAGACGGCCACATTCTTCAACAGGATCCCTGCCGGACAGACGGCCGCATTCTTCAACAGGATCGCTGCCGGACAGACGGCCGCATTCTTCAACAGACACACTGGAAGCAAAAGGGTGGGGTGTGGTGGGGGGTGCACATAGATTTTAGGACATATCAGGCTTGAAAGCAACAATTAAAATAATGCAATGTAAGCGATTCCTGTACAAGTCAGAATAGCGGTGGCTTTGATGTGGACAAGAGTCTGCGGTGGGGTGAGGACGTTCTCCAGGCTCCTGGGGCAGCGGAGCTCCGTGCTGGCTGTGACTGTCGTGCTGGCTTTCTAGCAGCTCACGAAGCTCTCTGTTTCCTGCCCTCTGGCGTCTGTTTCGGGGGCTTGTCCCAAAGGATGCTCCGACTTTCTTCTTCCTTTCCAGCTGCTGGACACTCACGGCATTTCTTGGACCGTCCTCATCGTCCTGTGGACCACGTGATAGCCTTTACCTTTCTGTGTCTATGGGTCTTTGTAGAGACAGATGCGCACTCTGCTCGGTGGGTGGGAAAACGGTCTCCGCGCGGGAAGTAGTGAAGATTGGTCGTGAAGCTTCAGGTGGAAAATTACTGGCCTGCGCACCCCAGGCTGATGGCGGTGCCTGGATGTCTGTGTGGACTTGCCTGTTTATGCGCTCATCGAGCACTTGTTGCCAAGGAGTGGGAAAGAGAATATTCAGGACCTCTGTGTAAGCAGAGGGGAATTCCTGGGGGATGCCAAGTGGATGGGAGGGAATCGAAACACGGCGGTAATGAACCTGGCATCTACCGGGGCCTTCCGGGGCAGAAGCGAGTTTCTGTAAACAGTAGATCCCAAGGCCTCGGGAGTAAATGAGAGACGGGATGTTGTACATGTCAGGACGCCTTTGCCTGCAGCCGACCCGACTTGCCTGAAGTCACAGTAACGGATTATTACACGGAACGTCCCCCGGGCCTCAGAGCCTCAGGACGACAGGGCAGGGTTGCCATCGTCGCTCATGGGAAAACCACAGGACTTGGAAAACGTCTTCTCGGAGTCCCTGTGCCTGTTGCCCGCTGCTGGCCACTGCAAAAAAGAGGGAATTCAAGGGCTGACGCTTGAGCTTGCCTTCCTGGAGGGAGCTGTTGGTCCCGTCTGGGTTTTATGGCTTCTGTTCTCCCCAGTCAAGTGACGGACGCCCAGGAGAATCTGTGAGCAACGAGACATGCTTTCAAGAAGGAGCCTCTCTGGGAAAGCTCTGGAGACGGGCACTGGCTGGACAAGTGCATGTCCTGGAAACCCTGTGGGCACTGAGAGCCACCCATGGGCATCAGTGGGTGGATCTGAGCAAAGAAACTGTCAAAGTGGGAAGGCAGAAGGGCTAGAGCAGCCCACGATGGCAGGAGCAAAAGTCAGGTGGAAAGGGAGACCTTCGCTCTTCCTGAACTTGGTGGTGGGAGAGGGAGGGTGCCGAGGTTCCTCATTATCCAGATGGACGCCAGGGCAGGTCTTGGACCTGCAGTCCGGCTCAAAGACTTCTCCCAAGAGGGCTGCAGGGAAAAGGACGTGCAGGGAGATGGTCTTCCGCGGAGAGTGGGGCCCTGAATCCCGAATCCAGAGAGGAATGCCCAGCACCCAGACACTTGCCAACAGAAGAGTAAGCAGCCAGATTATGAACCTGTTCAAGTAGGACTTTCTCCCTTCTCTTCTGAAGCAGCCAGACTGGCAAGGGGAAAGATGGACGCCCAGGAGGGGAGGGACAAAGGCTGACCCCAGGATTTTAGGGGTCCCTGAGCTAGGAAGTCGAGATGCTTGAACAGGAAAGTAGAGGAAGATTTTGATTTTTCATGTCTGAGAATGTGAGTCCTCCAATCAGCAAGAGGGACCAGAAGAGGCATGGGACCTGTGTTAGGCATCGTTAGGAGACAGAGATGGGAAAAGATGTAGGAGGCACATGGGAGTCCAGCATCAGAATGAGCGGACTGAGTACACATTTGGATCTGGAGCTCACGTGGTGTCACACAATTCCAGTCTCTCCCCCCCCCACCCCTTTTTCCTTATTTCTGTTTCATTTTTCTGGTTGGCTCTGTTGTCTCCTGCTGCAAACAGGCTCTCTCCCAGTGCCAGGGAAGACGAGCTCTCAGCCACCCCCTCCCCTTGCCTCTAGCGATCCCAAGCCAGAGGGAGCCTCTCTCTTCCCACATGTGGGTCCGTTGTCACAGAAGGACTCTCCCGGCCCTGCCTGGTGGTTGTCTCTGCTCCGTGAACCCGTCCTCGCAGAGGGTAAATGAGACACCAGGATTGCCAGTCTCAGTCAGTGGCCGGGGACCCGTGGCCCCAGAGCTAACCATCTGGTAGAAAGAGACATTTGGGGCCAATAATATAGCAAATGTCCCCTGTTCAGAGACCCCGTGGATGAACCACAATTAGGCAGAAGCCGAGCCCCTCAGGAGCCGTCTGGGGAGGCCGACCACCGAAGGCTCTTGGTCCCATGTTGCTGCCGTCTTCAGTGGAACAGAAATGAGGGCCCATCTCTCCAGTCTGGTAGCCACGATGTCCAGGGCTGAGATATTTGGATACTCGGACTGGGGACAAATAATAGGGGTGAGGCTACAGGGCCATTTACAAAAATAGGTAAGTTGCCCAAGAGAACAGCGTACTGCAGGCCGACATTAAATGCGCTCAACCACACTGGAAATCCCAGCCCACTCCGCAGTACATATTCAAACACCGAATTGTGCGTTCGCTGGGGCCAATGGTGCAGACTTTCCCACTATTTCTCTGTCGGTGTGTGACAGCCAAGGGAATGCAGGGGATCACATTTCAGTGCAAATGATCGCACGAGCTGCGGTCCTTCCCACCACACCTGCCCCCCCACCCGGAACCCACGAACAACACCCCGTTTGCTAATATTACCAGAATCCAGGATCATAATGGTTACCCTCCTGCTTTCTTACGGTGTAATTTAGTGGGCAAATTAGACAGGTTAAGATAGGACAGAGACATAATAATATGGTTCCTTTTTATTCTAATACTACCCGCTCTTAAGCTGTGTTCCGTAGAGCAAACCATCCTAACGACCAGTGAAGGGGCCACGTGTCCACCACGTGTGAGTGACGGACGTTGGGGTGAAGCAGGGGACAGATGGGGCGGGCACAGCTCATGACGGGCAGCCCCTGCTTCTGCTTCTAGGATCTAGCAGCCGTGTAATCGCCGGCAGGACGCTGACCCGAAGGGTCTCTCCATCTAAAACCAGGTGCGTGTCTGGCTAGTTGTTTGCCAAGGCTTTTTCCGGGTCTAAAAATTTACAATTTTTCCATACCCTGTAAACCCAGAGCTCTACTTTGTGAGAAACACAGCTTTGGGGCTATTATAATTACCATTTCAGATTTACTGGACAATATTATATGTGAGGCACTATGTCAGGGGCTAGAAAAATGAAAACTAACTTAGTGGGGCGCAGAGTTCACTGCTTCTCCCGGGCCCTCTCGCGCTCTCTCAGGCCGTGGCTTCCGTCCCCAGCTGTCCTGCCGGGGTCGGCTCCTCACAGACACTCCCCACCTTGCGCGTGCCCCTCCCGGGCCTGGAGCACCCCCACTGTGGCCTGCACACAGTTCTCCACCATTGGGCAGCTCCTCCCAACAGTGGGCGAGAGAAAACACAGATCGCACGGCCTGGCCTTCCGTGAACCTCACGGACACAGGCAGCAAGGGATCCCGGGCGGCCGTGCCTGCTAACCGTCCAGTGTCCCCGCGAACCGGGGCCCCGGAGGCTCTCCCCACCCCTCTGCCCACCCCCTGCAGCCCTCGGCCACCCTCCCTCTCAGAAACTCACACGTGAGTTTCCCGTGGCTGCTGTGACACTATGCCACAGTCCTGTTCTCTTGGGGTCTAGAGTCCAGACGTCCGATCACGGTGCTGGCAGGGCCAGGACCCTCTGAAGGTTCCAGGGGACGATCCTTCCTACCTTACCCTTGGCGTGAACATAGTCCATCCTCCGCCTCCGTCCCCACATGACGTTCTTCCCACGCGTCTCTTTTTGCAGGGTCACTGGTCACACTGGATGAGGGTCCCCTGATGACTTCATCTTATCCTGATCACATCTGCAAAGATCCTATTTCCAAATAAGGTCCTATTTGTAGGTCCTGGGGGGTGGGACTTCCTCCGCCTTTTTGCGGGACACAGTTCAACCCCCACAGGCAGGCTTGTGCCTCTCAGCTGCTTCTGCAGAGAGTATTTTCAGATCTGCACTTGGTGCTGTCCCTTATTCAGGGGATGAAAGTCAAGGGCTATTCCGTGGCCTCCAGGGACTCCCGCCCACCTCTCTCCTGACTCCACCCCTCCCTACGGCTGCTCCATCAGCTTGCTGTCTTAGCACTCTTGGGGCCTCGACCCGACCTTGCCAATTATGCCCCGACATCCTCCTGTCTCCTGTCTCCTTCAAGGCTTCGCTGGAATGCCGCCGTAACTGGTTCTCTTTATCTTCTACTTTAGTTTCCATAACATAGGCCACTTTGTAACTTGCAGTATAATATACTTATTGATTATCTCTACTGCTTGTACTGCATTCCCACTGTGAATAGAAACTCCGTGTCTGGGGACACCTGGGTGGCTCATTAGTTAAGCCTCTGCCTTCGGCTCAGGTCATGATCTCAGGGTCCTGGGATCGAGCCCCGCATCGGGCTCCCTGCCCTGCGGGAGTCTGCTTCTCCCTCTGCCTGCGGCTCCCCCTGCTTGCGCGCGCTCTTTCTCTCTGACAAACAAATAAATAAAATCTTTAAAAAAGAGAGAGAGAAGAAACTCCCTATCTGTTGTGTTTACTGATTCACACGTTGTCTAGAGCCCAGTAACTGTGTCATTGCTCAGTGCACGGGCAATACCTTTTAGCAGTTCTTAGCCTCTGCCAAATATTCTGGAGGACAGGACCCCCTGGGAAAAAGTTACTGATTTCGGTTTTTGTTCAGAATGATATGATGAATCACAAATTAAGTTTAGCAACTAAATACTTCAGGACAAGTAATACAAATGTCCAGAACCATGGGTTCTGTCGGTCAAAAGTAGAAGAGTTGATAGATTTTATTAATAAAATCTGCAAGTAAAATATGGAGCTATTCAAAAGTTTTAAAAGTACCTTTTTCTCTCTCTTGGTCACTGGAAACAACACATAGAGCTGAGGGGTTTTGTTGTTGTAATTTCAGTCAGTGAGGTCAGTGTGGCACGTTACTCTCCTGGTACTTAACTGAGCATTCACCAAATATTCACGCATCTCTGGACCCTTTCTGGAAGATGTATGTATTTTTCAATCTGAGTACCATAGAAACAATATTCCTGTTTATTAAGAACATAGTTGAGAAAATTTCCATAACTCACTAAAGTATATGAAGTGTCCATAAATACTTGTTGGTCGAATTTCAAATAGGAAATATTACTTGAAAAAAGGAAAACCCTGGGCATCTATATAGAATTATGTCACATAGAAGCATTTCCAGAGTAAGTGGATTCCTGTCGGGAAAGTTGTCTCTTGTGGACCATTGGAAGTAAATATTTGATTTAATAAAGAAGGTGGTTGCAAAAATAATTAGGAGTGACAATTCCTTTTCAATGACCTTCCATATGCAAATAACTTTCATAACAGGATTTATACAAATACCTTAAAATATTCCTATTTGAAATGATTGAACATAATTGGTAGTGACAATAATGTGTGCAGGATGTAGTTTTCAGTCTAGAAAACCACACTCATGAGTAGGTACAGACGGCAACGTTAGAAAAGCATTGACTGAAGAGACAAAATGTTGACCTTGAGTAACAGCGAGATGGAGACTGTGTGTTTGGGTCACTCTCTTTGTGGTTGTTGGGGGTCCTCCCAGCTCAGCACTTCGTCCTATGGTTAAAACAGTCTTGTTGAGTCACAAGTGGGATTAATCACGTACAACCCTGCCCCTGGGGTTGACGGGCACGGAGAGACTAGTGCTCCATGAGGACACAGATGTCATCAGAGGTCGGTTGTTTCTGCTTGGTGTAAGTTTAAAAGCGACTTCTTCCATTTGTCCAATGCTGACAGTGGAAAATTGGGTTCTGCCCAACAGAGACACGTAAAATCCTATCAGAAGTGCCGAGTTACATAACACTGAGTATCCCCACAGAGTGGTTGGAAGACAATGTGGCCATACCTTGAAATCCACAGGGAATTTCTTTTTCTTTTCTTTTTTTAAAGATTTTTAAGATTCTATTATATTTATTTGAGAGAGAGAAAGAGAGCATGAGCGAGAGGAGGGGCGGAGGGGGCGGGGAAGCAGACTCGCTGCTGAGTGCAGAGCCTGACGCGGGGCTTGGCTCTGACTCACGACCCTGAGGTCATGACCCGAGCCAAAAGCAAGAGTCAGATGCTTCACCGACTGAGCCACCCAGGCGCCCCCACAGGAAATCTGGTGTTGAATCTTAGGGCATGTGGGAAGACTCAGCCATCATTTTCCTTGGAAAGGTCCTTAAATTTGAGCACTTACACCATTTGATAGATAATACAGAAGGTGTTCATGAGGAGAAGTTTCAAGTCATCATTTGCTTCTTCTCCCGAAGTCAGTTCCTTCAAAAGTACGTTGCTCCCTGCATTTTTCATCCGAGGCCTCCTGCACCACGGAGTCAGGTAGGAACACGTTATAAGCCAACGACAGGTTCGCGGACATGGTCAGTGAACTATTCACATCATGCTTCCATCCAGAATCTCTCATCGCACCCAACCAAGTAAACAAAAGCTTCGGAATAAATGAGACAGGTGTGGTCTCATCAGCTGATGTGGCGACTGGAGGAACAACTTCCTTAGAGTCGAGCATTATAATGGCACAATGGGCTTAGAATGGCGTTTCAGTCTGTGCCCAACATGCGGTCTGGGGATGTGGGAGTCCGGGAGTCTGGGGTAATTTGCAAGGGCCCAGTGTGTCCACATCTTTGTAGCTCTGTGACCTTGAACAAGTTAATTAATCTCTCAAGGCCTCATTCCTTCATCTGTAAAATAACCGTACTAATAGTTACCTTTATAAAGCCAGTGTGTAATTGACCCAATGCTTGCCCCATAAGTACTCAGTGAGTCAAAGCTGTTGTGATCTTACAGACTGAATCAATTCCACTGCTCATCCCCGTACACTGGAAATTTCAGAATTTTCAGATGCAGTTGTGATTCCTACGGTACACATACCCTTACTACAAGTCCCGATGACATATTTGTATCACGTATTATCTCTTACATCAGCAGAGAACAAAGGTAAGCCTATTTTTGTATGGTGGTCCATATAGTTTTGATATTATAAAAATGGTCCTCCAATACAAAAAGCTTGGAAATCACAATTCCACATTACATGTGGGAGTCACAGACTGGAATCTGTACACCCGGAGAAGCTGAGTGCCAGACTCAAGGCCAAGGCCATATGGCCTTCATCAGAGGAGAGATTAGCATCCACCCTGCAAAATCCCCGTTCTGCCGTATTCCGCTGGGATTCTCAGAGCAGAGGAGCTGGTAGGGATCTACTCAGTGCCCTTACCACGGAGCGCCCACCGGTGATCAGCGTTATGTCCGTTCTCAGATCAGAACTGGAAACAGTGGTGTTGGGCTTATTTCTTTATTATAAGCATATCGCATGGGGCTAATGTGAGAGGAATTTTCAAGTCTGACAATTAATTGTTAAATTGATATTTTAACGATGGGGTCCATAGGGAGCCAATGAGATTCATCACAATAGCAGTGCAATTTAACAAACTGATTTTGTTTGAATATAAGGCAGTATTATTGTTTTATCCTGGTTTCAACACTGAAGATGTTTATGCTTATTTGTATTACTAAATTTTTTCAAAAAATTTCCCCCCATGACTTCATTAATTACAGCCTGAACTTCTAAGGCGAGAGACAAGGTACAATTATGGCCCAAGTCAAATAAAATTTAAGCATACTAGTTGAGAAACACTTTCATTATTGCCAGGACTCAATCGCTATAGCACTGCTAAAAAGCCCATAAATTACTTAAAACTGTGTGTTCTGCACTTTCCCCAAGAAGCCTCCACGGAAAGCGCTGTAAATGGTGTGTAGCTTTTGATGGATTACGTTGCTCTCAATCCTAATGTAAGGTTGAGCTTCTCATGATTAAGTGGTCGTGCGCCGAGATAGTTGGTGGCCCGGCGGTCAATTAAATTTCAAATGGGCTTCAAAGACCAGAATTAGTTATTTCCCTTCACTTTCCATTCTTTAATAATAATTTACTCAAATCCCCGAGCAAATTTTAGACGTGCTTCATCTGCAGTAGGGGATTGAGAATTTTAACACCCTGTTTTCCAAAAATTGTTTTAAGACTGAGCCTTTCTCAACAGCACGCCTGGCGATAGTGAAAGCCTGACAGTGGCCACACCAACAGGCCAGACGCGCCATGTTTTCCTTGCACTGCGGACGACGCCCTCCCCTCCCTCAGTGGTGCAGACTTCCAGCCGCCCGCCGCAGAGGGGAGAGCTCCCTGTGTGCCCCAGCGCATGGGCCCAGATCCCATCAGTGTGACCGCTGTCAACAAATAGCTTTCAAGGTATTAATATTTAGGAAAACACTTGAAAATTTCTGGTTGGGTTTTCCCATGGTCCTATGATATTACTCACTTTACACAGGACTTTAGTGAGGGTGAAAAAGTACCTAGATTTCCTACACCTCCAAGCAAAGAGACGAGGAAGAGCTCCAGCTCCCGCCCGTAGCCCCACCGTGAACCCAAGGAGCATTCTCTGATTAGCTCTGTTATCATAACAGCGATTTGTGTGTCGCACTGAAAAGTCCCTAGAAAGCCATGAGTTTTAAAAGTTGGAATAGTGTAAGTTGCTGCTCTAAAGTAATCTCTGTTAAAAAAAAAAATCTCAAAAGACGTGTCATATACAGACTTGAACATGAGTTCTGAAGGCAAAACGGCGGAAGAGGCCATGAAGTTACTGATGTCCTGGCCGTACGGCCGGTGTGCGCAGAGAGCCTGCCCCTGGTGACCCCGGGGGGGGCCAAGGGAGGCAGCGGAGCCCTCGGCTTCTCCGGGCTCTGACACGTCCCAGCCTGCTTTCCCCGGAGCTGGCGACGGCTGCCAGTGGAGGTGGGGTCTCCCGAGAGAGGAACAGCTCCCAACTAGAGGATTGTAGGGTCTTTTTTAAAAACTTTGTCTCTTTTTTTGGACATAGTTGTAGAGTATCAAGAAGTTGCAAAAATCATACGGACAGGTTTCCAATACCTTCAAAGAAACTGGTAGGCCATGAGTTGGCTTGGGCATGGCACCCTGATTGGGGGGACGCTTCCTGGGATGAGCAGGTGAGGTGGCAATGGGGCTGGTGGGGAGGAGACCAGGAAACGGAACTTGCTGTCATTGGGGTTCCCAGGTCCGGAACGGTGCGCACCCGAACATAAAAAACAAGAGCAAATCCTATTGTTATCAACGTATAGACCAAAATGCCTATTATCCAGCGTCTGCAAATGAAGTTTTCCCCTCCTGAGACTAACTCGGCTAAGGTAAGTAAAAGAATCCTTTAATATCTGGTGTATTAATTTGACCACTTAACGGAAAATTTTCTAAATTGAAATGTAGTTCTCACAGTCTAAGCAATATCTCCAGGCTTCACTGAATGTCTTGTTGTCGTTGTTGATACAATGTGTCCCCAAAAGAACATCACCCCAGTGAGTTTTTTAAAGGAATTGGATGTAGGAGCACTTTGACTTCCAATGAGCTGGATAGCAAAACAGTGCTTCAGCGACCTCCTTGCAGTTGCAGTGTGACCTAGAACCATCTAGAACGAGCCCCTCTGGGCTCCCCACCCAACCCCGCTGTCACCAGAGCAGCCCCTCCTGTGTCTTCACTGGGTTTGGCCTTGCTTTGCAGTGTCGGAGACCTGTCTAATTTTGTTAGAGAACCACACCTGCCGATAAGGACTATTTTGAAAACCCACAGACTGGACCATGCCTGTGAGCACGGGAATCCACTTGGCAGCAGGGCAGTGTCCCCACCAGAGCACTGAGGTGTCCTAGGCTTTCAAGGCTGTCCTGTCATCCTCCACGCCTCGTGCAGGGCTCCCGCGTGCGGGTGGGACGGTCCTCTTCCCGCCGGCGGATGACTCGTTGATTAGACGAGTAGCTGAGGTTCCAATCCATGGAGGCAAAAAGGGAGCAGCGTGAAGGAACAGTCAGGAGGGATCCAAGATTGGGTTTTTGAAAAATCCCCCACACCGGCAGGCAACAGAATGAGGAAATGTCACTGTGGGTCAGGGTAAGGAAACCCAACTGCCTTTCTGTAAGACTGATTAACAAATGAGCTGCTGACCGAACGCTCTTTCAATCCGTCCTCTCCTTCTCCAGGACGGAGCCCCCACTCCAAGGCCATCGGTGTCCCCTGAGTCACCAGCACCGTGCACATCATTGTCGGCTTCTCTCTTACTTTTTTAAAATCAGGGGCGCCTGGGTGGCTCAGTGGGTTAAAGCCTCTGCCTTCAGCTCAGGTCATGGTCACAGGGTCCTGGGATCGAGCCCTGCATTGGGCTCTCTGCTCCGAGGGGAGCCTGCTTCCCCCTCTCCCTCTGCCTGCCTCTCCACCTACTTGTGATCTCTGTCTGTCAAATAAATAAAAATCTTTAAAAAAAAATCAAATGTAACGACATGGTGCCCCTCTTGTGGCTCAGTTGCCTTGTTTGCTGATGCAATGGAAAAGAGCCATATGCCTAACGATTTAAAGAATATTCTTTCAACTAGGCTTTTCGGGCAATTGACTCCAAAATCCGCACTTTTCCACCCATTGTCATCAAAAGCACATCTCCTGAGGAGAAAACACCAAAGCACAGTTTAATCCAGATTAATTAATTAATTAATTAATCTGGGTGTCCTTTGTTTCACAAAACCCCAGGCACATGTAATATTGAAAATTATGTCCCTGATGTTATAATGAGATTTAAAATCTGGCATGCTCCCTGGATAATGGATCATATGATTATAGGTCTTAGGAAAACTCTTCTATGATATTTCAGATTCCAAATAACACCCCCAGCCAAAGAATAAATCAATGGGAAACTACTAACGGCCCAGAAAATCGGTAATGGCTCCGTTCTAAGAAAGCACCCATACAAAAGCTTTATTTTTACTGGGTAAACCTTTGCTTCTGACGTGAGCTTTCACTGGAAGTGAAATTATGGTACAACCTGTCAGAAAAACAAATTGTCCATCTGTGCTTTCTCTAGTCCTCGGTGCAAAATAAGTTAAGGGGAGACGTCTTTGGATGCTCTAAAAAGATTAACTTTCTAAACCCGGAAGTTGCTGTTTTATGGCCTCCTGTAGACCAGTCAACACCTAGAAGAGCAGAAATTTTGCAAACTTACCTCCTTTCATGAGTATAGGAAGACTTTAGACATTTTACTAAAGTTCCTTCCATATACTTTCCAAGCCCGTCTCTAGAGGATGGGCCTGGCTCTCTGATCCAGTCTGAGGCCATGGAAGGGTGTACAAAATTATATTTATCCTTTTCCTCCCCTAAATTATGAGGAGCGTCTTTGGCATTATATGGTGTTATTTCAGATTTATAAATGACAAGAATTCCATGAGTTCCATGAGTTCCAGCAAAGACATCCAATCCAGGAAGGGCCATGATCAAATTTTGGGAAAAGCAGATTAAATCATAATTTGTTCAGAGGTAGCCGTGGGACTCACCATGGCCTCTGCCTTGTCATTGGAGCACACTGTTCTGCGAGCTCTACCCCATGGCTTTGTGCTGTGTGGGCTCCTGGTCAAGCAGCTTCTTGGGTTTTGGGCTTCCTCACGGTCATGGGGCTGCTCTAACCATATTCCCAGCCTTTCTGGCCCATAACCCCAGCCTGTCCATCAAGCTTTTCCAAGCCTACCCGTGTCCCTGGTACAGACCAAGGAAGAGACCGCACCTTGGGCCTGTAGCAGGTGGAGATAAGCTTTTATGAACTCAGGTTTCCTGCAAACACAAGACCAGGAATGGTCGCAATGAAGAAATGAAAGTGAGAGCAACTTCTTGAGGTGAGAATGAACGACTGGCCGGAGCCATCAGTGACCTGTGTGCTTGAGAGAGAGAAAGAGAGACAGAGACTGAGCGCCGCAGAGCCCAGTGCCATGCCGCACCCCTCCGCCATATTCTCAACGGCATGACCTTCCTCTCTCTGCACCTCTCCCCACGCACCCCTTCATTCCAGCCTCGGGGCTCCTGCTCTCACCCTGCTTCCCAGGACAGGGAAATTCATGCCATGTTCCCTCTTGTCCTTGCCGACGCTGACATTTGTCGGATGCTCGTCCTGGGCTAGGCAGGGGCGGGCGTGGTACCTCCATCACCTAACGGCATCCTCACGCCCACCTCGCGGAGAAGCACAGTTTGCAACCTGCCCTCACAGAGGCGGAAGCAGAGCCTCCAGCCTGTGTACCATATCCGTGGTCACAGACTCCAATTAAGGAAAAGAACCAGCAAAAACCCACATGGGTCCGACACCAGAGCTGGATTCCAAAGGATCCCTCGGAGGGCCTCTCCCCACCACCTCTGGGTCACCAGGGAGCCCAGATCCTCCGACCACCCTAGGCTCCAGCCCACCAGGTGTTTTCTGCAGACCTTTGAACACAGATGAAGTCTACCCACTCTGCCTCAGTCTTTCCCCAGAAAACCCAAAGATGCTCTGTTTCTCGGAAATTCTAAGCAGTTAGTAAAAGTGATCGGTACGCCCTTTATAACCATGTACTCAAGAATGTTATGAACTGAATTACCCATTTCTACCATTGGGTTAAACAACTCTCCGGCATCTCTGCATGCAGACTTCTTCATTTCACACATTAATAGTGACGCCAGGCAGAAACACTCGTCCACAGAAATGCAGAACTTGAACGATGAAAGCTAACCCTGCACTCGCTCAGTGAGTTGTTCTGAGACATGCCCCCTGCCATCCTGCAGGGCTGGTGGCCGGTGTCGCAGACCCAGACCTGACAGCTCACAGAAAACGCTTGTTCTCAGGGCTTGTGGGATGGACACGTTCATTTCCATCAGAGCTCCGTATCAGAGTGGAGAGGCACGTGATGCCATTTGCCCTTTTGCAGCCTTGTTTCAAAGACTTTGAGGAAATTAGAATTTCAGAACGAAAAGTTCATTTGCCTATATTGCAAGTTGTACGCGCGGCGTGAAAGTCTCAAGGGCATAGGTGTGGGGGCGAACCTCGGGGATAGCTACAACCTCCCACCTGGTGGGTGACGCTGGGCTCGCTCCGCGGGGGCAGGCGGAGGCGTCTGGAATGCACTTCTAGTTGGGACCTCTCTGGACCCTCCAACATCTGAACACGTGACCTGCCTGTGCTTTGTTGTGCTTTGCTCGTGGGACTGTGTAAAGTGAACGCCAGAAAGAACGTAGCATTTCATTAAAAGCTTCATGAAGCTGTCAGCCTAGTACGGGTAAAATCATCAAAGAGTCATAAAATGCAAAAAGGCCCGAGAGAACTTCAAAATCCACTTCTCTCCGTCTCCTCGTTAGCTCAGAGACGTTGGCTTGCCGGAGAAGTACAGCCCTCTCCTCTCATCAGGGCCCGAGACGGGGGAAGCATGGAATTGGGATGCGCTCTGGGGACCCAGGTGTGCATTACAGCTGCCCTTCTCTAGCTTGGGGATTTCGCTTCCCTGGTGCCAGCGTTCGCATCTGCAGTGAAGAAGCTGTCTCTTTCGCAGGCTTTAAACAGAATGCCGTAGGTAAAACACCAGGTCCGTAGAGGGAGACGGTAGTTTTTTTAATAGTTTGGAGACATTATTGCCCGTCTCTCTAAAGGCTCTCGAGCTGGCAGGTGTGATGCGGAGGTCCACCTGGCGTCAGCTTTCAGTCACCGTACAGTCCAACCAGCCACGTCATCCTTGGCTGTCACCCTCCCTGCACAGCCCCAGGGCTGCTCTGTGTGGTGAGTTCAGAGGTGGCAGCAGGGAACCCCCAGCGGGGACGCCAAGAGGCCATGGTTCAGTGGGAATCTGGGACTATTCCTGGAGGGCCGAGGTCCCTGACTTCTCTGGGCTCATGGGTGGCCATGGGAGTGGGTCCTCGGGGACTTGTCTGGTTGCAGAATTTCGCTGGTCACCTTGGAGGGTTGGCAGCCATCGCAAAGGCTTTTCTCACACTCTTGCCTCCTGAGCCAAAACCTCAAAGCACTTCTCAAGCTCTTTCCTTCCCAAATCCAGGCTCACAGCCTTCTAACACCGATGGCACCAGAGGTTTCCCACAACCCTAGCGGGAATCTTCTGGTCTTTCTGCAAATCAGGGACCTCCCAGTAAGGAAGGTCAAGGAAAAGGAGCGTTTACACCTTCTAAAACGCCAACGGATTCTCTTCCTTGACACAAAGAAATTTCTACTCATCAAAGAAAACTCCCCAATCCAGAGAAACATAAAGAAAGTTAGAATCGGTCATCAGCCTACCAACTGAAATAACTACTGTTTTTTCTCATTTGGGACCACAATGTAATAGAGAGTCTAACGCACACACATTTTTCCATCAACTCTGGAAGGCCAGCTTTCTTCTGTGCCACTAGGCAGTCTTTCACAGTATCTCCCCTTAGTGGCTGGAGCTTAACGTATCCATTTCAGGCAGGGACTACACTAAACTAAAACACATTTTACTGAAATCATGAAAGAGCAAAATAAAAATTCATGTACTTGTTCTGAGTAAGTAAGTGGCTGTGGACCATTTCCCCCGAGCCAGTGGCCTGCGGTAGAACAGGAAACTCAAAGGGTAGGACAGGCCGAACCTCCGTTACCGCCCAGTTTCGAGGAACATCGGCTGTAGGCCTCGGGCGCTGTACAGGCAAGACGTGAGTGAGTCTAAGAGGCAGCCTCCCTTCGTAATCAAGAGAATGAATATCAATAGAGCAAAGACACAGGAAGCATCTTAAAAAATACAATTGGGGAAGACAAGAGGCATTGAAGAGGAAACAGGAAGCATGTTTAGGAACGATTAGTCTAAGAGTGGAGCCAACGAAGCCGCCCTCATGCGTGGGGTCCGCTTCCTGTGGTCTGGGAGTCGGAACCTCACGGGGGGTCCCGGAGTCCGAGTGGGGCCGGGCGCGGGTTGTCAGTGCAGATGTCCTGCTAATGGCCCTCACGTTCCTGTTCATCTCAGAGGAACCTCTTGAAGCAAAGCATTTCTTAGACACCTCGAGGCGGCAGGCTGCCGCGGGGCTGGGGACGCGGGGATGCAGGGCCTGACCTCTGCTCTCTGGGGCTCAGGTCAGGGGGACAGACAGGGCAGGGACACTGGTGATGTCGCCATCCTATAGAAAGGTTTTTGGCTCCCGGAGGAAAGGGCATACAGGGTGTCTTAGGGACCGAGCGGTCGCCCCACAGGTCTCATCCCACTGACCCATGGAACGGGCAGCACAGCTGGGCAAGCCGGCGAGTGGCTGGTTTGGGGACAAAGTGCAGTGAGCCCCAAGTGGTCCCACGTGCTGTGCTTGGCGCCCTCCCTGGAGTTCAGAGGGTGGGAGACAGCGCAGAGCCTGAGCCCCGTCCCCCGGACCGCGGCACCACGTTCCCGCACCTTGGCCATCCCCTTGCCCTACTTTCTTCTCAAAAATGTTGACAGTCCCGCTTGGGAAGGCCTCACTGAGGCCGAAGAAGGGGGGTCAGCGAGCGCTTGAGGGACAAACGTGGCTGCACACCCACCGGCGTGCAAATCTGGCGTGAAGCTCTGTGGCGTGCGCGTAGGAGCGGCTGGGAACAACGAGCCCGTGTTACCTCGCCTTGTCCTCGCTCCAAGGAGAGTCCCTGCTTCCCTGGGGGGCGACGCTCACACGGCCGCCGCCCCACGGCTGCAGCCCCAGAGGGGCGCTGGCCCCGGGCGCTCGGCCCAGCGCGGCCACCTCCGCCCTGTCTCCCCCCAGCCGTGCGCCTTCCTTCCGAATGTTACTAGAACGAGCACAGACGAAATCCAGAACCCATGGAGTTTGCTCCCAAAATATCACAGTATTGATAGCAAGGCTGGCGCGCACGCACAGAGCAAGGTAGAACTTCCCTTTTTCATAGTTACAAAATTGGAATCTTAAAATTTACGTATTTTTAAGATTTTATTTATTCATGAGAGACAGAGGGAGAGAGAGAGAGAGGGAGAAGCTGACTCCCCGCGGAGCAGGGCGCCTGATGCGGGGCTCGACCGCAGGAGTCCCGGAGCGTGACCTGAACCGAAGGCAGACGCTCGGCCCACAGAGCCCCAGGTGTCCACTACGGTTTATATTTGGATACTACAGGGATTTTTTTTTTTTTTCTTGTCTTGGAAGAACCATACAGATCTGTGCTTTTTAGACCTTCCTGCGTGAAGAGGTTGTCCTGCCCCCTCCCCTGCCCCAGTAATGTCGATGACCAGTGTTTTCTCTCAGCTTTTCTCCTGCGCCAGCCGCACAGCAAAGCCTTTTGCTGTGTACCCAGGGCTGCGATGGACAAGAGAACCGGAAATGAATCAAACAAACAGTGAGCAACAGATAATGCCCAAGAGGTAAATCAAGGTAAAATAAGGCTTGCTTCTGTGGACACTGCTCCTGGAATGGGGGCAGGCCTGGGACCGGCCCTGGGGACTCAGGTCAGCACCCCCATATCTCGTTGCTGATGGGACAGTGCTGGGGACCTACCTAGAGCCACTCTCCTGGGAAACGTCACTGACCAGGACAAGTCCCCTGCCTGTGCCCCTGCTCAGGGAGTTCAGCCATGAGGAAGCACGGGCAGCATCCAGGGACCGGCCCGGCTCGTGTACGTGCGTGGTAACCTGCGTGCTAGTCTCAAGCAGACGGTCATGCCCTTGACAGGAGAAGGAGACCATGGCTCAAGGCTGACGCTCCCAAAGGGGGAGACAGCTCCGCCACAGTCCCCCCTTCTTCGTGCCCTGCTTCGGAGAAATGTGTCTACGGTGGGGGGGAATCCCTTCCCGGGCTTAAGCTCCACGGGCCTCCTTTTGTAGAGAATCCGAAGGCTTTCAGGGCCTCCCTCCAGCTTCGATAGCCCATACCGGGAGCAGTTAGAGATGTCAGAGTGACGCCCAGGTCGACTCTGTGTGCCGTGGAACCGCCCTGAAGGGCTTTGGAGAAGGTCCCTTGAAGCATAATCCATGTAGGGTCCCCGAGGGCGACTACCCAAAGCAGCGTCCTCGCCCGCTGTGAATTGTCCCTGACGTGCAACTGGGACGTGTGACCAGAGCTGGGGAGCAGCGGGAGCCTGGAGGCAGAGCCTGGTGCCTTGAGGGCTTTGGGGAGAGTGTCTGAGGGGCCGGTGCTGGGGGCTGATTTCCTCCCGCCCTCCCTGGAGACTGGCCCCCCACACCCCTTCCTGCAGATGCCCTTGTCTGCATGGCCCGTCCTGTGTCGCTGGGTCCATCCTTCTCCCGCAGTCTCCCAGGGGTAGATCTCACCCCTCGTGTGTCCCTCCCCGGCCCGGCACAGGGCTCGGCACTTAGAAGACGGCCAGGAAATGCGCGCGGCCTGGGGCCCTGTCCGCGTTGGCCGGGCTCTGCCCCACCAGAGCGCTGGCCACAGGGGTGCTGGCCATGCACCCCCCGCCAGGACACACCACAATGTGGACACACTCGGTAGGAAAGACCCGGGCTTCGCGCATCCCCGGATGAGTCATCTTGGAAAAGAGAAACAGCCCATGTTCCTGTCTAGCAGAGAATGTCGCTTTTTTACTAACGTCACCCAAAAGGACAGCGCTTCTCACTGGAAAGCCTAGTGGAGTAGGGGCTTGAAGCTTCCAGAGTGGGCTCGCGCCCCAGCCTGGTGGGCACCGTGCCAGGCAATGGGTCACAGAGGAACAGAAGTGTCGCTGGGTTCGTTGGGAGTGGCGGTGGAGAGCAGGGGCAGGGAAATGGCAGGGGTGGGGGTGGGGGGCGGGGACAGAAGCACAGGGCCCCAGGGGTTCCCTTTAGAGCCCAGAGGACAGCCCTGAGGAATTCCAAGTTGCCAACAGCTATCTTCACTTAAAAAAAAAGAACAGACTATGTTTTTTTAGTGTGGTGTTTGGTTCATAGAAAATTTGGGAAATGGAGAGTCCCCTCTACCCCTGAAGCACCCCACATTCCCAGCTCTTCCCCCTACTGTTCACATCCTGGATGATTTAGGACAATGGATGAGCCAATACTGATACTTGGCCACTCACTGAAGTCCGCCTGTATGTGAGGTTCACTCTGAGGGTTGTACCCCCGTAATCTGGGACACACGTGTAACACGACACCTGCCCGCCATTAAAGTCACCTTAATCTTCTGACTTCCACACCTCCCACAGCCACCTGCTCACCCCTGTCTCCTCTCTAGCCCCTGGCATCCCCTGGTCTGTCCCTGTGTGCATCATCCCGCCTTTTCCTGACTGTCCCCTAGCTGGAATCACACAGCGTGTGACTTCTTTCACCAAGTGATGCGCATTGAAGGTCCCTCCATGTCCCTCTTATTTGGGCTCCTGCCTTTTTGTCACCAAATAATATTCCGTTGTCTGGAGGTACCACAGCTTGCTTCTCTGTCTTCTCTTCTTAAATGGAGAGAATGACCCTTTTGGAGGAAGGTGAAGAGGAAACACTTTCTTTGTCCACTAATTTTCTTTCTTTCACTTCACTTCTTTACCACCTTGTCCCCAAATAACACACTGTTCTAGATGTTACTGAAACTGGAAGTTCGTGAGTGGTGGGGTCACCAAAGTGTAAGTTTGTTGGTTCCTGTTTCAATCAGGGGCCTGCCCCCAAGGGGCCATATAAATATTCTGTGACCTCATTTATTTAAAAATAGCGCAGTGAGATAGGTCCCAACTGCTGTCTTATGGGGATGGTTTGGAACACGACCTGTCATTGCTGCATTGCATTTTGCAAAAATGCTCCAGGGTATGAATCACTGGACTTGTTCTATTTACCCGCCCCCCATCTTCCCAATGGTGCAAGGCCTGGCATCAGGCAGACATACCCGGGGTCCTTAAAGGACTCCGAGGCACCAAAGTGTCCAGGGTGAGTCCTGGAGAAGGCAAGCCCTCGGGAGGCTGGAAGGCATCAAAGTCTCACACCTACCCAGCCAGCCCCCCACCGCTTTCTATCGCATGTTAGGTTTTTATTTTAAAACACCCCATACTTTGTTCTGTTGCTAAAAAAAAAAAAAAAAAAAAAAAAAAAGTCAGGTCCTTTTGGAAAAGCTTGAATGCAATTCATCTCGTGAGTGTTACGCCGCTAGTTCATAAGAACCAAAACCGGTCGCAGAACATGTGCAAATAAGAGCCTCCGTGAGCCAGCAGCGCTGTCTCGGGAGGAATTCAGCCTTTCCCGTGTTGGGGAAGGACACGAGCTCTGCGTGGAGCCACAGGAGAAACCATCAGATGCTTAAGGTCCACCCCCCACCCCGCCCCGCCAGCTGACAGACGTGAAACCCAAGACAGGAAGAGAGAAACTCTCCGCAGAGGGGAGACTGAGGCCAGCAGGTGGCCGGGCCAGGAACCTGGGGGGCAGGGGCAGGAGCAGCAGGAAGGAGAGCTGCTCCCTCCTCGGCCCCACTTGCTCGGAGCTGCCTGGTCCAGCTCCCCTCATGGGGGAGAGCGAGCCCAGGGTCCTGTCGTCCAGCCCCCCACACCAGGTGCCACCCGCCACATTCCTGGGCAAAAAGATTTTGATCAGGTGACATTTGACCAGAGAGTTATGCAGGACCGTTCAAGTATTAAAATAAATAAAGCCACAGCCCACGTCCAGTTATCCATGGTAATAAGGTGGCACGGCTGAGTAAAAACTCATGGGAGTAAGGAAGCTGAGACCCCCCCCTGCCGAGTGCTTGCTGGGCGCTCTTGGAGTCTCCTCTAAAAATCAGCAGTTGGCTGTAGTCATCCGTGTTTTCTCACGGAAGGAGATGGCAGCTCAGAGAAGTCCACTCACCCACTTAGAGCTGCACAGCTGAAAACTGACGGAGTTGCAATTTCAACACCAGTTTGTCGGTCCACAACCCACTCTTCTCATGCCCCACACAGCCTCATGATAAAGCCTGTTGTTACCGTGGGTCTCACTTAGGACAAGTCTCTTAAAAAAAAACAACGGGGCAGGACTGTAACTTTTTTTTTCTATTGTTCTGAATGTTTAGTGAGAGGACAAGGCAATCTAAGGGACGGCAAACTCAGGCAGCAAAAGAAAACCAAACAAAATTTTAAAACGGCACAAGTGTTTCCTAAAATACCAAGAATTCTTCACGATCTAATTGCCTCTCCAGCACGCCAGCTGAGAACCCTTTTCTGAGCACCTGTTCTTCCCTCTTGCTCCGCCCCGCTTCCTGGTGCGTCGCAGCGGGTGTAGGACACGCCGGATTTAAGTTACGGGTTTATTTGTGATGGAAGCAAAAATCTCCTAGTAGATAACCCCTGGCACTTACCGCACCGACGGCTAGCTGGGCGCGCTAAGAGTTGGCCACACGACACACCGGTCGCACTTCCGCGGTTACAAGGTTTGGATGACTCTTCCGTGAGCAGAGGGCTGCCGAGCAGGACCCAGGTTCAGTGTCCGGACTCCCGGAGGCAAAGACACGGCTCCACCGTCCTCGGTAAAAACGGCCAACTTTTACTGAAATGTCATCATTTATCTTGGGAGGTAACAGAGGCCTGAACCTGGATGTAACTTCCAGGACAGAAGTCACTCGCCGCCTTTGTTCATGTGTTTTTATTGCAAATATAGTGGACAGGTGACGCCGCGTAAGTTTCAGGTGCAGGAGCCCTGACGTGATACATCCGAGCATCGCAGTGATTTGCCGCTCTAACACCTCTGCTACGGTTCTCTTCTGCGGCGAGAACAGTTAAGATCTAGTCTCTTAGCGACTCTAAGATTCACAGCACCGTTGGCCTCGTGGCACATTTGGCCCTTGGATGACCATCTTCCCGTCTCCCCCTCCTCCAGCCCTGGGAACCGGCATCCTACTCTCTGTTTTTAGGAGTTCGGCTCTTTTGGGTCCACATGTGAGATGGTGCCGTGTTTATCTTTCCCCGCCCGACATCTCATTCAGCACCAGACCCTCAAGGTCCATCCGTGCTGTCGGGAATGGCATTAGGGAAAAAAAAAAAAAAAAGGAAGAAGACTGAAATGTCCTGATTCACCCTGAAGGATACAGACCTGGATCAGAAACAGCTTTCCGAGACTCTTTTTTTTTAAAGACTTTATTTATTTATTTGACAGAGAGAGAGATCACAAGTAGGCAGAGAGGCAGGCAGAGAGAGGGGGAAGCAGGCTCCCTGCTGAGCAGAGAGCCCGATGTGGGGCTCGATCCCAGGACCCTGAGATCATGACCTGAGCTGAAGGCAGAGGCTTAACCCACTGAGCCACCCAGGCACCCGCTTTTTAAGACTCTTGATGGAGATACATCCAGCTACAAAGTAGCAGGTGCCATTGGTGGAGGAGGGTGTGGCTTTGGGAGTATGGTCTATGAGAAGACCAGCAGAGTTGTCCTGGGGGTTAAACACCCCCCCGCTAGATGGACAGTGGTAAGATAGGAAAGGAGGCATAGATGAGGAGGTATTGGACTATTCCTCTTCCTGGGTGTTCATGAAAAATTGTTCCTTATTTCCTATTGTTCTTTGATTTCCATAAAAGCAACATAAGTCATTAGGATATTGCATATATTCCAGCAACTACCAACAAAGTTCAAAAGTTAAATTTAATATTTAGTAGTCAACATTAGTATATGACTTCAGGGTGATAGACCATTTCTTCAGAAGCCATTTATGTTCTGTAGAATTATAAGTCGTGGGGAAATTTTACACACCCTCTTTACCAAACATTTCCTCCTTGGGTTTAGCTGTCATACCCTCCTGGTAATCCTCTTACTTACAATGCCCTTTGTGGAAAGCTACCTATAGGAATTCGGAGTTTGCTCACTTATTAGGTAATAAAGTAAATAACTTATTTCTTCAATCTTATTTTAAGTATAAAAAAGTTATTTCCTTTGTTAAGTCCCTTGCTTAAGGGAATTTTATACTTAAACATGCATATACTTAGACCTGATCTATTTTCTGATCTAAAAGGTGGAAAACTTAATTTTCTATCATTTTTGATTGCCTTTAAAAGAACTATCAAACTGTCCTTGGGACGCCTGGGTGTCTCAGTTGGTTAAGTGGCTGCCTTCGGCTCAGGTCATGATCCCAGCGTCCTGGGATCGAGTCCCACATCGGGCTCCTTGCTCGGCAGGGAGCCTGCTTCTCCCTCTGCCTCTGCTGCCACTCTGTCTGCCTGTGCTCGCTCGCTCTCTCTTTGACAAATAAATAAATTTTTAAAAAAACTTTAAAAAAAACCTATCAAACTGTCCTTACTGGTACACGTATTGTTTAATGCTACACAGAGAGAGCTCACTGAGGGAACAGCTTCAGAACCAGAGAATTTAGTGGTTTTTAGAGATACTGCTCCTCAAAGGAACTTTCCAAAAACATCCTCCTATCTTATTTTTCACACCGGAAGATAATTTGCAATTCTGCATCCTGTTGGATCCTGTGGTTCTACTGGTTTCCCACTTGAAAGGGTGAGGGAACGTCCCGAGTGCCCAGGGTGTGAGGCTGCAACCAGGAAATGGTGTTATTTGTTACTGGAGTTCACAATAGCCGTTACAAGAAAGGAGGGTAGGTGTGAGCGTTACCGATTCCCTGAATCCGAGGACGTTTCCAAACACAGAATAAATGTCAATAGTAATAAGCAAACACTTCAGCCCACGCAGTTTTGTTTTCTTTTAATTAAGGGGGGAAAATGGTCTTGCCACTCAGCCGGGGCTGCCCTGGGAGCGTCTTAATTTATCGCCGTGGGAGACAGCTCATCTTACCGCGCTGCTGCGTTTGCTCTCCCGACTGGCCTTTGGACAAGGCTTTTGGAAAGAAAATGTGCTAAATGGGCGATACCCACTTCTTACAGCGACCTCTTTTCTGGATGGACGCCTAAGTACAGAAACCACAGTAACCTTATGCTTCCACGTTTCAAAACAAAGTCTACTTTTGTGATTTTTATTCTCTTCATTGGATTTTTCCCCATGTCGCTGTTGTCAAATTCTAACGTTGTCCTGCCACATAAGATCGGACACAGAGACAGTCCCGTGGTCTCTCCCCGCCCCTTGCGCTGGTCCCGCTGGTGCCCCGTGCTCAGGAGTGTGGTGCCCGTCTCTGTGTGCGGCTGGCTCTTTGCTTTTAGTCCAGGAAAGAGGGACAGAGTTATGGTTTTTACCCTTTCGTTGCTTCCTTCTTTGGGAAATTCCGTGACGCTTATTTTGAAACTCCTTTGCCTGCGGTCTACATTTTCCCACCTTTTCCCGGATCCCTTCCTTTTGATGCCCAACTTTCCTTCCTTTTCACCTTCTGTGGAGTCCTGTGTTTCTTCTCATTCGGATCCCATTTCTAAAATAATGTTTCTCTTAATTGCAATCCCTCCCTGAACGCTGTCACTGAGCTCCTGAACTTCCTGCCTTCTGACTTGTGTTGATCTTTAATGTCTTCTCTTACTTACTTGGTTTCCTTTAGTTCACATTGAGGTGGGGTGCGTCATGCTTCCAGTCGGTTTCCGGACACATCTTTCAGGTACAGCCTCATTAAAGCAGGAACATTATTCTGTTCCTTATTCTCTTTTTCCTGAGAATAACTCTGTACGGAATTAGACTGTCATCCTTTGCTGTTGCTTATTTTTACCCGAGATGAGTTTTCCTGAGTTTGGGGAGGGAGACAGGTTCCCAGAGCTTTCCCAGCTTGCTGGCTCTAGAGCTCCCTCTGTTGTCGTCCTGAGCCACCAGGGTACGGCTGGTCCCGCTGAGACGCCCACCGGCTGTGTTCACCACCACCTCAGCTCCCCTTCTCGCTGGTTGTCTCTGTCCTGCTTGTTCTGGACTCAATCCCCAGCAGATGGTCCTCTATGTGGGACATTGTCCTGGAAGGGACCGAGGCTGGTCAGTCTGAGAGTGGGCGCCTTATAAGGGCCCACCGCAGGGAGTTTGCAGAGCCTTCCCTGCGTGCAGAGCTGCTCCCAGATGTGCCCAAGCTTCCCATGTGGACCACAGGCTTCGGTGGGCTGTTCCGTTCTCACTTCCCATCTGCTGTCCTGCTCCCTCCCTGCCCTCCCTCCATCTCCTCCCAAAGAGACTTGGATTCCCACTCAGGTCTGTGGCTGTCACCGGTCCCTCCCTCTCTGGCACTTTGAGGGTCGTGGGTCTATCTTGTCGTCTAGTTTGCGGCAAACACTGTGTAATTTCCATTATGTGCCACTAGATGTACTGGGAGTTTTCACCGGGCAGTGGGTGGGAATTCAGACGATTCACTAACTACACTGTCACTACCATCTTCCGAAAGAAGAGTTTGGAAAGGTTTCGGAATACGTGTGTGTGTGTATACATATACATTATACACATACGTATTACGTGTATACACACACACACCCCTTTGGACTAAGAAGCTGGGAAATATTTTTTCAGCCAACTGCTGGTTTTATTGGGGTAGATTATAATCTAGCAAAATGATGATACCAGACATAACATATTTTACCATTTGAAAGAGTCAAACCATAAAGTTATACAAAAATATGATGCAGAAGTCAGCATCGCATCTTGCAAAATTAAAGATGACCTTAATTGTGAGGCAAAACTTGCTTTTTGTTTGTTTGTTTTTACTTTCACTTGTTTGGGATTTTTGTTAATGGTTCTTACCATCAGTTCGATCTTATTCACACTAAGGATCTGAAAACTCCCAAGTTAAAAAATGAGTGAAGGCAGGCTTCAGAGACAAAGTAAGTTTAACAAAGAGGACCAAAGACCGACACCCACATGCGCACGCATACACTCACGTACACTCACACCCTGACACACTCATGCACGCAGTCGCACATGCACACACACGCTTTAAGATTTTCTCTTAAATCTGGACAACAGCTATGTTTTATGATACATCATGAAGACCACTATGTTACTCTCCTTTATTCTATTAATACAGACCAATTAAGTTAATGCATCCGCTGGCATGTCTTTATTCCTGGAAGATCATATTTTACTGGACTTCTTACATTTGCTTTCATCTTCACTAAAGTGGAACGAAGTGAAATCCATTATGGATATTACAAGAAGGGCTGCCTTTGCAAAAGAGAGAATGTCCTCTTTCTCCCTCTCTCTTTTGTTTTTCCCCCAAATTGAGATGGCTGTTTGCTGGCAGGTTTAAGATGTCGCCAGCCGGAAGGCTATGGGAAGTGGCATGTCCTTGAAATTCAGGAACTCTGTCTGTTCCTGTTCTGGTTTTCATACTGCGGATGCTGGGGCCAAGCATTCTGTGTTTCTGACTTATGGCAAGTCTGGGGCATAGACACTTTGCTGTTTTAAATTTACACAAGTGATCTAATGGGCAACCAGCCCTGAGCATCACTGCTCTAGAACAGAGACAGGGGGGACTAGTCTTGGGAAAATTACAGGCTTTAAATAGATGGTGAAGGACCACGAATGTCTCCTTAGGAATTTGGACCTTGACTGGTAGGACCTAGGGAGATCCTGCATGTTTTTAGTTAAGGGAATTACAAGATTAGGTATAATTTTGAAAAACAAGAGGGAACAACGGACGGCCTGGAGGCAAGATTGTGGTTGGCGAGAACAGAAGGGGACCCCGCACCACAGCGCCCCAGCGGGCTCCAGGAGGGGAGGAGGGCACGAGGCTGGAAGCCCTGATGTCGGAAGAGACGGAGATTTGAAGGACGGAGGCCGAGAGCAGAGCCCAGGAGGACACAAGGTAAAGACGTGGGAAACAGCACCCAGAGTCGTGGGACAGAGATGTGTCCTAAGAGGACAGTGTTTGGAAATGCCCAGGGGCAAGATCGCTTCAAGAAAGAGATTGCTTTGGGGACGCCTGGGTGGCTCAGTTGGTTAAGCGGCTGCCTTCGGCTCGGGTCATGATCCCAGCGTCCTGGGATCGAGTCCCACATCGGGCTCCTTGCTTGGCAGGGAGCCTGCTTCTCCCTCCGCCTCTGCCTGCCTCTCTGCCTGCCTGTGCTCTCTCTCTCTCTCTCTGAAAAATAAATAAAAATTAAAAAAAAAAAGAGAGAGACATTGCTTCTCGTTACAGACTAAAATCCCACGCTCCTGACGCTTTGGGGTGCGCAGAACAGGACCTGGGGTTCTGTACAAAGGCCCATCGCCCCGCGGCACGGTGAATGCCCTCACCGCCGCCCAGCCACACGCTCACAAACGGTGTGCGTTGTGAATGTTATGTTGTATACATTTTACTCCAGCAAAAATAGTTTTTAAAAAAGGAAAGGATGTACAGAAAATAACCCTCTTTGAAAAGAAAAATCAAGAAGCCAACAAAGTCCCAGAGCCGTGACTGGCACGGGAGGGGCAGGGGCAGGAAACGTTGGGGCGCAGCTGCGCTGGGGTCTGCAGGGCCCGAGGGAGACGTGGGGTCATGGCGATCAGCCGGGAGGAAGAATTCACTCAGGAGGAGCATACCTGCTGCGTGAGGACGGTCGGGGGCAGCTGCTGAGAAGACTTCGGATCCTAAAGAAAGTCTGAAGCTGGCTTGTGGACAAGAAAAAATGAATTGTCTAAGGTGATCCCCAGTGGCTGGGCAGGCTGGAAGTCTGGGCACACGGCCTGGCCACATGCCACCATGATGCTGGAGTCCACAGGCATGCCGGCGGGACTACTGCTCAGGTGTTCTTGTCAGGGGGCAGGAGGGAGGGTGAAAGCCCCAAGCAGTGCTGCCCCCGGCCCCTGCCCACAGAGCACTGGGAGCGGTGGCCCTGGGCCACCTGCTGGCCAAGAGGGACAACGTGGGCCTTGGCGGTCACCTTGTAAATGCAGAAATGATCTTAGAAAATAAGTCCGTGACCTCTTTGCCCCTGGGAGGGTTTGCTGAGCAGGAGCCCGTGGGCTTCGAGGGAATCCCCGAGTTTCCATCACGTGGTTCTGGCCTCCTGGGCTGATGTGAGAACCCAGTTGAAACCTGGGAAGAGGACCTGGTCGTAGGGCTGGGTCCTTCCTCAGTGCACTTCCTGGCCTCCCGTACGGGTATTTCCCTCACTCTAATAAGTACAGAGCTTTGGAAACGTTCTGTCTGAACAGGGGAAGCAACACTGACCTCCAGCTAGCCTCCCGCAGACCACCTGAGGGCATCACCTGAGGGCGTACCTCTTTCCGCTTGCGGCTGTGACAAACCCTCATCAACATGGTGTCAAATACCCACTTCTTAACTCACTGTTCTGCAGGCTGGAAGTCCCAAATGGGCTCAGATCAAGAAGCGGGCGGCATTCCCTGGCTGGTGGCACTGTGCCGAGCCGTCCTCAGGGGGCACCACCGAGCTCTGACTTTGAGTCCCCTGTGGCTTATAGAGACAATGGGTTGCCCTGGGCCCACCTAGATATTGCAGCACAGTCCCCCCATCCGAAAGGCAGCTGATTTGTAGCCTGAATTCCATCTGCCACCTTGACTCCCCTTGTCGTGTGACGTGACTCACCCCATGGTCTGGAGACAGAGGTGTTTTGCAGTCTACTGTTCTGCCTACTGCAAAAAACATGTGATTTCCTAAGAAATTGGTCTTTCCAAACTTCCCCACGTCTCGAAGGCCACTTTAGTGTACTAATTTAGAGTAGAAGCCTATAGAGTATTTTGATTGGCTAAAAACCCGAGGATGGGCCCTTTACTTAGTATGAGAACTCAAAGTGAAATAAAGCCAGAGCTGTGAGACAGGAATGGAGGACACTTTGGGGGGTTATTAACCAGATTGAAGTACGGCCAAATCAGATACGCTCCGGATAGTTTCAGGAAAAGATGGACAATAAAAAAGGTAAACTTGGATATTCTAAGAATGTATCTTAACATGCCTTGTGGTTTTGACTTTTATCAGCTAGGTAATGAGTAAACAGAATATTGGGAATTGAGCTAAAAAGCATGATCAGATAATTAACTTTCATATATGCACACGTATGTTTATGCAACAATAACATTGCCGTGGTAACATGGGCGTTCATTTAAAATCTGCTCTTTTCCGTCTATTGTGAGTACATTCAAGTCTACAAAGTCACATGGAAGCTCCTCATTAGGAGATAAGATTTTAGTCATCATTACTCTAGCACAGCATTTCCCAGGGGAAAAACATCTAGGGTCATACAAGTGTGGAAAATGTCAAATTAAATTCAGTTAATCACGTTTTCTTCCTGACGCCTTGCTTAGTGCCTTGATCTGCTGATGCTCACTGTAAATCTCAAAGAGCCTCTAGATGGTACGTTTCCAGACTTTCTTTGAAAGGCAGCTCCTTCTTGCACAGTGAAAGCGATGCCGGATAAATCAATCAGCATTCTTTACCAGGATAGCAGGAGTATGTGGGGGAAGCTTGAATATACATATATTGTCTCCATGTACTCCCCCATATATAAAATATCGTAGGTAGATAGATAGGTAGATATACATATTTATAGATGAGTGGATACGTGTATATATACACAGGCTATTTTACCAAAAAAGAAAAAATGCAAATGAAAACATTTCTAGGACATAATTAAATGTGAGCTCTGACGACAGGATACTAACATGCCTAGTTCATATTTGTATCTTTGTATCTCCTGCTAGACTGTGGGCTCCTTGAGGGCAAGAATTTGTCTTATCTTTGCATCTCTAATGCCTATAAATAATTGTTAGACTAAAGATGGCAAAAATATCTTTACAAAGTAGCCGCTTTTCATAGTATAAAGTTGCAGATTACAGGCAAACCCACATGTGTTTATTAAACAGAAGGCTGTAAAGGGAGGCACATGGTCTTCAAAAATATTTGTTAAGAAAATAGATCGATAAATGAACAAATGGAGGCAAAATTTTAACTGAGGAGGTCAACATAACCTACTTGGGAGATGCAGTAGTGGGGGCTTTCCAGAGAAACAGACCATCAGGATGATAGGTAGATGATGAGAGATGGCTGGTAGGTAGATAGATAATAAGAGAGATAGATAGTTGGATGGATGAGTGGTAAATTAGATGTTGATAGATAGATGGTAGTTAGATGGTAGATGATAGATAGATTCATTACAAGGAAATGGCTCACGTGACTACAGAAGCTGAGAAGTCCCAAGATCCGCCATCCACAAGCCGGAGACCCAGGGCAGTCTCCAGTGTGTAACGGTGTATAATTCGGCCCAATTCCTAAGGCTTGAGAGCCAGGGGAGCAGGTGGCATAAATCCCAGTCTGCTCACAGGAGGGACCAGCGTCTCAGCTCGAAGAGGCAGGCAGGAAGGAAAAGGAGGGAATCCCTCCTCTCCCCAGTCTTGTTTGGTTCAGGCCTCTGTGGATGCCATGAGGCCCGCCCACACGGAGCACTGTGTCTGCTTTACGAGTCCATCATCCAGATGCTAATCTCATCTGGAACCACTCTCAGGGTCACGCCCAGAAACCATGCTTAACCTGGGCCCCCACGACAGGTCAGATGAAACTGGTATGTTTGTCTCTGAAGAGCAGAGCCTTCTGGGGACGTGGGTGGTCTCAAAAGACTGCAGAGTTGACATGAGGGGAAATTCTGTAGAGGAAGAGAGATAGGAGCAAATTCAGGGCGGATAAAAATCAGTAGATCTTGGGGTGCCTGGGTGGCTGGGTCGGTTAAACATCTGACTCTTGATTTCAGGGGTCCTGGGATTTCTTGGGCCCTTGATTTCTTGATCTCGGGGTCCTGGGATCGGTCTACTAGATCGTCATATCTGTAGTGCCCACCGGGCAATGTGCACACAGATAGAATCATCTAATATTCTCTATGCCTTTGTAAGGCGACATGATGACACCCACTTTACCTGTGAGGAAACAGGCAGGTAAAGGGCATGTAGGTGTCCCAGCCTGGAAGTGATGGAGCCAAAGTCACACTTTCAACCATTATGTCATGTGACCTTTGAACCAGATTTTGCATCAAGGAGACAAGAATTGGATACGTAAGGTGGGCCCAGGTTACGGGTGAACTTGGCAGTTGGGCAGAGGAAACGGAACATGCTTGCGCAGGTGATATGGATCCATTGTGGGCTCTTCAGAGCACAGTGACCTGATTAAACCCTAAATAGGGAAGATAACTGCAAACGCAGAGGGGCCTCAGGAGGAGAGTCATGGACAGCAAGAGAACGAGGAGAAACCTGTGCAGGTGCAGGGAGTTAGAAGGGACAGGATGGAAAGGAAATATCCAGTCTGGGGTCTGTTTTGGGGGATGAAATAACAATAGTCATTGGCAGAGAAAGAAGGCAATGAGAGACCAGTAGAATTGAAGCTGGAGTCAAGGTCTCTAACCTGGGTGTTTGGGCCTATGAGGAGCCCTGAATTATGGCATACAGTAGACTAGTTTCCTCCCTTTCCCTCCAGAAAGAGTTAAGGACATGGCATAGAATCAGGGGAACCTTCTAAAGCCCTTCAACGGACGAATGGATAAGGAAGATGTGGTCCATATACACTATGGAGTATTACGCCTCCATCAGAAAGGATGAATACCCGACTTTTGTAGCAACATGGACGGGACTGGAAGAGATTATGCTGAGTGAAATAAGTCAAGCAGAGAGAGTCAATTATCATATGGTTTCACTTATTTGTGGAGCATAACAAATAACACGGAGGACA